>JADRCC010564787.1:0-13187 GCA_019843855.1 Hylomyscus alleni
GGGGGAGCAGAAAGAGGAGTTCTGGGCTCAGTGGGAGACCGAGTGTGCAGGGAAGGGGTAGAGGGTAAAGGCAGGACATCCAATGCTGTCTACTGACCCCCACATCAGTAAGTTGTCCAGCACAGCACTGGTTGTCCAGAAGTACCTCCGTCCATTTTCCCGTACTCTCTCCAACACTGCCATTCAAACCAAAAGCATTACAACCTCCCCTTGGGTTCTCAGTGGCAAAACCACTGGCATCTCTAACTGGATATTTTTTGTTTTGGGGACTGTCTTGCACACCTACACTCCAGGAGACTGAAGCACTCATCCGACCCTAGTGCTCCAGTAAAGTCTCCAGACTTAACATGTTCTCTGTAAAATGAGTCTAAGCTTTGCTGTGCTTGAGAACTACTGATTTGCATCAACAGCTTCCTCAGCAGTCTGCCATGCTGTTTAATCATCCAACCCCTTCTCTCTCCCTCTCTCTCCCTCCATCCCCTTTCCCTCTCTCCTCTCCCCCTCTCCCTCTCCAACCAGAGGAATCTTTCAGAACCAAAAATGTGATCCAGTCTCTTTATGGCTTAAACTTTTCAGCACTTTTGCTTTTCTTTATCTTGCTGTTAGGATGAGGTCCCGAGCTCTGGACACATTTAACACAGCCTGGCCTCCTACTCCTCATCTCAGAGAGTCCAGTATGCTAGCCTGCCCTCCTCATCTCAGAGAGCCCTCCTCATCTCAAGTACAGCATGCTAGGCAGCAGCCACTCCTTCTTGAGTCTTCTCTCTCTCTCTCTCTAAGCCTGTCCCCCCTCCCCTCATGACCTGATGTGCTCTCACCTCCTTGTGACATCAGGCACAGTGCTGTCTTCTCAGGCTGACATGCAGGTTTCACAATGCACTCTACCTCACAGTGCACTAACTTTCTTTGTGGCATGTATTGCTGTAGCCATTTTGGGCTTAAGGGCATAATTATGGTTCTTCTCTCAAGTTCAACCTTATTATGTATTCTGTTTATCACCAGACTCTGAAAGGTGAGTCCAGAGTGGGTTTTTTTTCCTTCAATGAAACGAGCATGAACATGTCCCTACCACACTAAAGCCTACAGTTAAGACTGGTGACTATTCTTGGGAGGTAGTATAATATATCAATTCCCAAAGGATTTCCTATGTATGTTCCAAATTTCGTTTAACACAAATGACTTGTATAAGCAGAGAAAGACAATATTTGCATACCTAGAGGCTGCAGTAAGTATCTCCTGGTGTTAAAGATCCGTGCTACTCCGGCCAATGTCAATACCCAGGTCTCAGCCCACTGCTTCTCTGCCGTGTCTCTTGAATGATGAATTAAAATATTGCCACCTCCAGACTCAATCTTTTCTTTGTCTGCAGTTGTAGAAGATTCTCGAACTCGGTCCAGTAGATGAAAGAGTACCTAAATATTTATTTTAAAGATCATATAAAAAGTACTGATGAGTTAGCTTAAGATATGGCAAAAGAAACTAGAAGTTATACAAATATGTAACAGTTTTATTAATCCATATAAATTAGAGAAACTGACTAAAAAAGGCAACTGTGTATTCTTAAATTCATCCTTAAGCTCATGGAATTGGAAAAGTAAATTAACAGACAGAGTGCCAGCCAGGACTTGCTATCAGTGGAACCGTCTCCGGGATTATAGCTGAGACAAGGATCCAGGCCCAGGCAGAAAGTGTTATCGTGGGATGTCCAGGCTGACCTTAGGACTAAATGAGAACAAAAGGGGAGGAGCACCGAACAGAGTAGATGTGTTTATGAAACTGAAAACATCACAGACAAGATGAACTAATAGGTTAGGCACAAGGTCCTAGGTTCAAGTCCCAGCACAGACACAAAAAGGGAAGAAAGGAATGAAGGACAGGAGACTATAGGACAGGAAAGAGAAGGAGGAGGAAGAGAAGGAGGGGCAAGAGAAGGAAGAGGAGGAAGAAGAGGCTGAAGCAGTGGTGACTGCGGTGGTAGCTTTAAGGAACTGGTGACCCTCTCAAGGAGAAAGAGAATGGTCTAGGGAACGGAGATAAAATCCCCTAACCTCTGTAGGTAACTGTGCAGTTGCGTGCACTTCCCCTCTCCCCTTCCACACACAGTAAAAATGAAAATCAATGTTTAAAAATTAATTTGTTTGGGTTGGAGAGATAGTTCAGTAAGTCCTAGCACATGGTGGCTCACAACCATCTATAATGGGGATCCAGTGCCCTCTTCTGGTGTGTCTGAAAACAATGACAGTGTACTCATATAAATAAAATAAACAAATCTTTCAAAAACATTAAATTTGTTCTATTTTCTCTGATTTAAAATATGACAAAGCCAATGTTTTTATTTTGTCAAATAAACAAGTACCTAGGAATGCTTCTTTAACAAGTCCACACATGTAACTAAGAACTGTACTGTAATAGCACATATCAACTGAGAGCTCGCCCCCCTCCCCCTCCCGTCTCCAGTACCTTCCAAACGACCGTGTGCCAGGTGGAGTGCTGCAGCAGGGTCCCATGTGCACCAATTGTGGAGAACAGGGTCTGCCCTGCGCTCTTCCGCACGGCAGGGCGGGGGTCCACACAAAGCTCCCCTAGCTTTGCATAGAGACACAACCACAAGCAATCAAACGGTGGCGCAGGGTGGAATGGCCGGTTCAGAGACACGCCTTTCTCCTCGGCCTGCTTCTGCTGAGCTGCCTCTTCTTTATTTAATTCTTTTTCAATAGTTTCCCCTCTTTGGAAAAAATAATCTGAAATATTCCACTAAAAAGAAAAAAGTATAGAAATATAACTTTATTCACCAATTTTGTTGTAAGCTTCAGTACAGATTCAATACAAGCATTTCCCTCATCAGTGCCTCTAATTTCAAGAAAAATTGGCTAATTGTCTTATCATTAACTTTTATTGTCCCGTACTTTTTATTATGAAAACTTTCAAGTGTATGTAGGAAAAATAAGTAATTTCAATGTGTTGATATATATAGCATCTAGTCATCATAATTCTTAACTATACAATCTACATTAAAATCTTAACTACAACAATAGCATCATAGCATAACAAAATAATTCCAGTGTCACTTAATTTATAATAGCATACAAAACCAGTTCCTATCTTCACATAACACAAAGACTTTATTCTCAACGACAGTGAAGTATGTGAATCAACGATGACAGGCTCAGGGCTGTGACCATCAAGAGGAAGTGAAGGAGGGCTTTGAGCACTGAGTGAGCACTCAGTTAGCCAGCTGCTCTGCTCTTTGACCGCAGGGTAGTCTGGGACCAAGTACAGTCTTCCATGGTCATATTTTTCATAGAAAAATACCAATTTACCTACTTTATGTGAGAAATGTAAAGTTCAATTTTATGAGATTTCTGAGTCACAAAAAAACATTTAGGAGATTCTAAATAAAGTACTTAACTAACTGAAGAAAGAAATGTTAAGTTCAGCTTTACAAACTTTGTCAACTGTAACATGCAGTCAGAGAGTCTAAATAATTTCCTCAGATAAACTACAGATCTGGGGGCAGTTCTCTTCATATCTGACTCATATGAAGTAGCTGCAATGTGCTAACATACTACTTCCATACTCAAGATATGTAAAATGAGATTTAAATGTCAATAATTCAAGAATCCACAAGTGTTTCCGGGTGGTCATGGCGCACTCCTTTAATCCTAGCACTTGGGAGGCAGAGGCAGAGGCAGGCGGATTTCTGAGTTCGAGGCCAGCCTGGTCTATAGAGTGAAGTCCAGGACAGTCAGGGCTATACAGAAAAACCCTGTCTCAAAAAAAAAAAAAAAAGAATCCACAAGTGCTAAACATACACAGAGCTTTCCACTACAATATGCTGTCTCCTGTGTCTAACAGTATTGTTGACAGATTTGTCTACACAAATTGTAAATTAAGCTTTGTTACTAAATAGTCTATGAAAAATGTTATTGAAGTAATACTTAGGGTCACTTAATCTGTACATCAATCATAATTTTCTTTCGTTTTTTAAATAAGATTTATTTATTTTATGTATATGTACACTACAGCTGTCAGACACACGAGAAGAGGGCATCAGATCCCATTGCAGATGGTTGTGAGGCACCATGTGGTTGCAGGGACTTGAACTTAGGACTTCTGGAAGAGTAGTCAGTACTCCTAACCTTTGAGCCATCTCTCCAGCCTATGATTTTCTTTATCCACATTTACTATTATTGTTTCACAAAGCTCTCTGATTCGAATGTCCTACTACTAATCGACGGTTACTAGAATTACTTACTTCCACAGGGAGGATATGTTTGGTGCTAACAAGTCAGTAAAAATTCCAAGAGGCCACCTTATATTTGTAAGTATTCACTGTTAACTGCATAAGTCATTTAAAAAGGATCTTATCATAAAAATCAATAGTACTTACCAATAAACCTATTGACGTTAAACTAATATTAAGTTCTTGGTTATGCAGTCCAAAGCTACCTGCAACATCTACAACTATCTGTAGGCAAGAACAAGGCATCGTGGGTAGAAAATCTGTCACAACCAACTGAAGACACTGAAAGGCAGTTCTTATTAATGATTCTCTGAAAACAAAAGAAACGGGTAATGTGAATTCAAAAGAAAGGTGTAGGCAAACCTTATAATAATCTATACCAAGCCAACTTTTATGTTAGAATTTGAAAAAAGATGCCCTTCCTGGTTGCATAGTACCTCAATAGCCATTACTTATGCTTTCTCAAATAAACAAAAGTAAAGGGACCTTGATGAGATTAACAAATAAGATTAGATCAATCCCAGCAGTTGGGAAGTAGAGACAGAGGGGATCTCTGTGGGTGTGAGGCCAGTCAGAGCTACACAGAGATACTGTCTCAAAAGAAATCAGACTTTCATCGGGGAAAACAGTGTTAGCACTATGCACCAACTAACAACCTGGAACCCTGAGATAGCTCACAGGAAGGGGAAGCTGCCATAGCCCCTTTCTCCCTGAAGCACCAAATCTGTCTTGTGTGGCCCAGCGCATGCACAAAGTGTGCTTACTCAGTGCCTGAGGACAAGTGCCTCTGCTGCTGCTGCTGTTTTTAACATCTACACAGTATCTTTTAAAAGGGCCTAAGCACAGTTACAGGTCTATTCTGTGAGAAAAGTACAGTATAAATTTCACAAGAAGCAGGTGGTCTTGGAGAAAAAGTTGAGTGGTGTTCTAGCTAGTTCTTCAGTCCACCTGACACACTAGAGTCATCTGAGGAGAGAACTGTAATTGAGGGGCTGTCTCTATCAGCTGGCCTGCATGTGAGTCTGTGGGCATTTTTCTGATGGTAACTAATGTGGGAGGACCTTGTGCACTACGGCCTGTGTTACCCCTAGATAGGTGGTCCTGGGTTGTAAAAGAAAGCCAACTAAGCATTCCATGAACAGTCAGGAAGCAGTGTTCCCCCCCAGTTTCTGCTTTAGTTCCTGACTTGGCTTCTCTTCATGGTGGACTATGACTCAAATTTCTTTTGGTCATGGTGTTTATCACAGTCACTGAACGTAAACTACAGCAAATGGTAAGTAACGTAAATAATCGAGTTTTCAATGTTTCTCAGTACTGAACGCATATGGATTCATGTCACCCTTACAGAAGACATTCTACTCTGCATTGTGAGTTAAGAAAATCAGCTTCAACTTGATGCATATTGGTCTTTTTCACTTTAATAATCTCAGTATGTTGTCCTATTTAAGGAAATGTACTACTACAAATACTTAAACATTAATTTCTCTAATACCATCATTAATTTTCTCCATAGTTTTAATACAGCACTGCAGTGCCCCTGTCTGGAAACAGTGTGTGTGACACTGTAATCTCAGACACGCATGTCCAGTGCCTGGTCAGTCTCTTCACTGATGCTCTATCCTAAGTCAAGTAAAATCCCAAGCCCATTTTACTGTGCTCTTCTTTCTGTATCCCTACTCATTTAATGGGATTTGACTATTTACCTATGTCATAAGGGTGAGGATCCTTCTAGACTGCACTTCTTCCTTTGTCCCCAGTTAATCTGTTAAAGACCTCAAACTTCTCTCACTTCAAAGAAAGCATTTGTCAGTACTTCCATACTTTCTGCTCTCTTCTTGTGCCCTTGCCACAATGGAATGAGTCAAATGCATATCTGAGTACATCACTCTCCTGTGTCAACTCTTCACATGCCTCTCAAACATACTCAAGGTAAATGCCAATAGCCTTTAGAAGCACCAATGTCATTTATGCTCTGTCCCCATGCCCTGCACTGGAGCTCTGCTGATGTACAGTGAAGTCCTCTCTTCCTTGTCAGTCTCCTGCTAAGGGAGTGGCCACTTATCTGTGAACTCAGAACACCCAATAAGCTCAGTTCTGGGAATATACTAAATACAGAATAAATGTTTAAAAAAACAAATGAATAGAGTCATTTTAAAGCAATTTCTTAAGACTTCCTAATAATATGGAGTTCTTCAGATGTGTTATAAAATGTCAAGTTAGTTTATCTTATAATAAGATCTTATATTCTAATATAAATGGCACTAAATCTTCTATCCCATTAGAAGCAAAACACTACTTGCGAGTTCCCAGAGCTGCCTGGGTAGGTCATGGAGCACTGTGACAGGGAGAGCTTGGGCATGAGCAGTAGGGCAGAGATAAAGTCTCTCACTTCAGGATGTCGGGATGGCTCCCTTCTGACCTCTTACATGTTGGGTATCCATTTTAAACACTTACCCTTGATCATTTCTGATTGCTCCCATGACTCCAAGAACTAACGGCCACCCAGGCCCAAGACTGTCTCCCTGGCTTTGCAGAATCTGTAACACACATTCTAATTGCTTGAGTCGAATATCTGGATGGTTAATATTGGACATCTCTTTTAATGGGTTCAGTAAAAGCAGCTGTAGTCTCTAAAAAGGACAAGAAGCTAATTAGGCAAAGACGTCCAAAACCACAGGCAGCAGCCTTATTACAACTGTCAGCCCCTCCCCCCCCTCCCCCCACCCCCGGCATCTTTCTGCAATGCCCTTGCTATGCTACCCAGTTAGACTTGGGCTCAAGTGATCTCATGCCTCAGTTTCCCAAGTGCTGTGACTACAGAGTGCAGCACCTGTCTCTGTTGTTCCTGTGAAGTTTAGATTCACTTTCATTCACAATAGTGCGGTAAACAAAAATTTTCTAGTAAAAAAAGATAATACGATTTCTCTAGCAATAATCTCTAGAGCTTTGCCACTTCTCTGCCTTCCTTCAGTGTGTACAATTTCAGGGGAAAGGTGGGGCTACCTCTCTGCAAAGACCCACCCAGAAACAGACCGCACTAAAGGATATATAATCCCTAGCTATACTTAAAGAAAACAATCCCAATATCTAGTATTATCTTTCAGTTACTATATTAATGTACAGCATGTATTTAAACATAAAATTATCAAGTATGATACAATAAAAACTATAAAGTTTGAAATTATATGCTTTATTATTATTATTATTATTATTATTATTAACATAAATGACAAAAAGCTACAAAATTTGTTGAGACAAAAAGCACTCTGTTACCTCTTTGACATCTAAAAAGCACTTCATTATTTAATTTTCTTCTCTCCAAATTTCCTTCTGTGGTTGATTTACTAAAGAAATATTTAGTAAGCTTTCACCACGCACTGAATATTGATTATACATTGATATTAAAGGGAGTAGAAAACGAGTCTAATTATTTTTATCACTACTGATTTAGTGTTTATGAGTGTGTACCATATCATATGTGTGGAAGTCAGAGAACAGCTTGCAGGAGTCAGTTCTCTCTTGCAGCATGTAGGTCCTGGGAATTGAACTCAGATTGTCAGAATTGATGGCAATCACCTTTACCCACTGAGCCATTTTGTCATCAATTACTTTATATATATTTTTAAAGCCTTAAACCAGACCTACTAGGTTTGGTGAGATATGTCTGTGGTTTCAGTATTCAGGAGGCAAAAGCAGGAGGACTCAAAGTCGGAAGCCAGCCAGGACTCTACATCAAGACTCTGTCTTCACACATCAAGAGCAGTGGGTGCCCTGAATGTTAGAGTGCTAACAGCCCAGCATGTGCAAGGCCTTGTGTTCAGTTCCTAGCACTAACCAAAAACAGAAAACAAAAAAGCATTGGGGAGCTCCGGATTCACTGAGAGACTGTCTCAAGAGTGAAGCAAGCCAGGCCTGGTGGTGCATGCCTTTGATCTAAGCAAGTGCTCAGGAGGCAGAAACTGTGAGTTCAAGGCCAGCCTGGTGTACAAAAAGTAAAGTGAGCCATGGGCGAGGGAGTGTGCACTGTGACCTCTGGACGAACCCACTTCATGCGCTTGCTGCTGCTGCTGCACATGCTTTGTCCCTGGACGAGAGTGGGGAGGGAGGGAGGGTCAGAGCTGCAGTAACTTAATCAGTGTCGTTTACATGTTCTTTTATGAAGACCACCATAGAACTCTGAGTGATCCATAGCCTACATGTAAAATAGAGTATTAAGTTTAAGGATTCTGTTTTAGATATTGGCTTGGTGGCACACATCCTAAAATCCTAGCACTCGGGAGGTAAGGGCAGGAGGCCCAAGAATTCAAGGTCATCCTTGGCTATAAACTGAGGCCAGCCTGTGCTACATAAGGCAATCTCACAAAAGAAGATTTATACTAGAGTATCATGAGGTGATATTAACATAAAACTACATCTGCACTGGCCAACAAATACCACTTTTACCTGGTTCTGTGAGAGTGGAGGCTCATGGTTAAATGTCAGCCCTGCTTTAATGAGAGACGTCAACGCTTCTGCGCCCCATTCTCTCATCCGAGAGTTTGGATGCTGGCAGACCTGAAGAAACACACACTGAATAAAATTATATTCAATTATATACATAAGGTAAGAAACACACATTAACCTGAGGACAGAAAAAACAAAATGGTATTGCAGCTTTTGTTAATTTTTTATAACTTAAAGATATCATATACTCAGTAGAGAGTAAAAGAAAAATTATATCTAAAAATTTTGGGTATGCTTACCTTCTGAATAAAGGCAAGGGAAGCAAGAGAGAAAAAAAAAAAACAAGATGAAACCGAAACAAGTCACAGGAAAGGAAAGAGTGTGACAGGAAAACAAAGCATGCTAGCCCTAAAGGGTTGTTCAGTTGTTCTTCTTTCTCATTGGCCCTAGGGGTGGACCCCTTCAACACTTGATCAGACAGTTCACCTGGGAGGTTGGCTAAATCATAAAGCAATCTGATTTACTGTTGCATACTGTGTTACTAAATTTAATCCCAAATTTAAATCTTAGGAAGAAGGACAGTATCATTCTTAGCTTTCTAAGGTGATGTGAAATGATCTTGGTCTCCGACCACACACAGGCATGTGTGCCAGCAGAAGCAGTTGGAGTAAGTACTGGCTCACTGTCTGGCATATCTGTCTCCAAGGGATCCTGCCTCTCACGGTCTGTGACCTGGTGGCAGTATGACCGGCCTCTCCTCTCCTGCTCCCTCCACCGCAGCAAACTTGTGAACTAGTTATTTGTAACTCACACTCATCCCAAAGTGTTTCAAAACTTCAGAAGTACTGGGAATGGAGGGAGCAAGAGACTGTGATGGAAGGAAGCACTTCCAGATGCTAACACACAGCTGACAGCTGCCATTTTACAAGTTAACACTTACCCATTGTTTACAAGATAAACCCTTCCCCAAACTAAGTACAGTGCCCAACCATAGTCCTTTGATAAAATACACTGCGGGAGGAAGTGGGGGAGGCTAGTATGTCATTACATTGGTTCATAAGATCAATGGACATGATTTTATCAGTAAACAATGATAGTATTTAAGCAAGACACTTCACCTCAAGTAGATGGCCAGTCAGAGGTCTCCATAAAATCTCTATCCTGTGCATATTAACTAGACCAGTTTCTAATAGTTTGGCAACAGCAAAAAGAGATGGTTCCTAAGGAGGAAACATATTACATTTTGATACGTTGAAGAGAATTCTGTGATGACTATGAATAAAATAGAACATTACAGTGATTAAATTATGATTAGTTTGTATATGTAAAGTTAGCAGAAAATACAGTAGAACTTATTATCATGAGAGGAGTCTTTCTGCCACCCTAAAACAACTCCTAAAGTTCCACCAAGGTATACTGGCACAAAGGTGAATAAGTTACAGATCTTAGAGACCTACAAATCTAATTTTTTTTTTAAAAAATTCTGTATTCTTAATATTTTTATGGTATTGAAAACATTTGCAACATGGAAATGTTTAACAGTATCTTTTTCTTTCCTAATAAAAGCCAGTAAGCTAAGTTACACTGGGGATTTAAGACAAATGGGGCATGAGATAATCTATAGACACCCTAAGTATTGTGGTAAAAAATTGCTATTTGTGGAGAAATAAGGTATAAGTTTAAGACTGATACCTATAAAAATTTTAATTGCCTGGTATAGCATCTTGATTAGGACACTGAATAGCTACATAATTTATGTAAATTACAGTATCTATTGAAAATTTTAATGTATAAAATGGAGATAATACTATACAATTAGACTGTGTCAGAAAGTTAAGTCTCCCCAAGTAATGGCTACCTAGGATCACCACTTCTCTTTCCTCCTCATTAGATGGGGTATACATCATAACAACTTTTAGCATTTCAAAGAACTTATACATGTTCTGGATTCATACCTGAAGATTTTTTTTACAGAAGAAGTTTTAACAACTTTTTTTGTTTGTTTTTTTTCAAGGCAAGACAGGGTTTTCTCTGTGTATTCTTGGCTGTCCTGAAACTCACTCTGTAGACCAGCCTGGCCTTGAGCTCAGAGTTCCACCTGCCTCTGCCTCCCCAGTGCTGGGATTAAAGGTGTGGGCCAGTGGCTTATCTTCATATTTGGAAGTGATCAGACAATGCTTATTTTTAAATGTGGGAAGGGGGTTGGAGAGATGGCTTATTGGTTAAGAGTGCTGGATGCTCCTGTAGAGGATTGAAGTTCAGTTCCTAGAGCCCACATTGGTGGCTTATACTACTTGTAATTAATTCTAGGGGATCTTACATCTTCTGGCCTCCAAGGGCATTGACACACATACACGCACACACACACACACACACACACACACACACACACGTATAAAGGGCTTCATTCTGTTTTTTATATAGTGCTAGGACCTCAGAACAATCAGACAAGCACTGTGAATTGCTCTCTCAGCTAGCAACTTATTTAATTTTTTCTGTATATATTTTTGCTGTGATTGAATCAAACCCAAGGCTTCCCACAATGTTGGCAAGTGCTTTACCACTGAATGCTGTTAGCCTCAAACATTTCATTTCAAATAGCAATTTCTAAAATATGGTTAAGTTCAAATTTTTCTGTGCTTTACAAAACTGAATAGAAAGTATTTTGAATAGAGAAAGAAATGTTCTTAAATGCTAATATGCAGATGTCCTGTTCTATGCTTACCTAGTGGGAGGACAGAGTCCTGTTCTATTTACTCAATTAGTGGACAATGGAAAGGTTTAATTTTAAGGTGAGGAAAATCATTATCTTCAGAAGAAACAAAATAGTTCCTGATCTTCCGGTCCAGTGAGGGCAAACCCACCACTCAAATCTGCAACACACTTCCTAACTGCAGTCTTGTACTTCCTGCACTGTAAGTGGTAAATGCAAGCACTGTCAAGATAGTCTGTGAAAGCTATGTATAAAAGCTGTGTTGCATTATTTATAAAATATAATATTCAGCATATAAGAAAGAAGGATATAACTTTAAGCCTACTACACACTTGGACCAATCACAAGCTACACCATGCCTTCTTTACTCCTCCTGCTAAAAATGGTAAACACCTGACAGGCCACTGTGACCAAAGCGCCAGTCCTACCAATCAAACACTAGGGTGACTTATATACCTTGTATAACTAAAAAGGAATGTAGATTACCACACCTTATTATTTCCATAGGCCATATCCATTGCTTCTAGAGATAAGGAACAAAGTGCATTTATTAAATGATGCAAAGATACGTCATCAAGATACCTAAAATGAAAATGAAAAAGACAATTTCATCTCAAATATACAGCTTGAAATAGTATTCCTGTCAATTTACAACACGGACTTACTGTGAGCTTTCAAACAGTCTAGAAAGGATGTTGGAGATCACCGGCAAGTCAGTCATCACTGCTGTTGTCAGAACCTAAAGGAAGGGGGAGGTCAGTGTGGAGTGTGCGTGACGTTTCAGGAAGCCCCCACTGATCACAGGGGCTGCTACTTACTGTACTGGGCCCTTCTACTGCTCTGCCAGGCTTCAAGGCACCACCACTACTAGGCTTTAGTCCCAGAATCCACACAAGATGCTAAAAATTAAAACAAAATAGTAAAAATTCTAATAACTAAAATCAATGGTAATAGCTAGCAATGAAAACTAAAATCAGTAATATCCTACCAATTAGAATCAAAGTAATTAGCACCATTCATATGAAATAATTACAGCATGCACAGGCACTAGAGTTTATGGCACTGTAAGCAGTCCACTACTTCCTGACACATTCCTAATACCTGTTTACTCCTTACCACGTCCTCCTGCTTTATACTATCTATTAGGCCTTCCTAAAGGATCAGCAGGCATTGTTTAACTGTTAGCAGTCATACACTGAGAATCCAATACTGCAACATACCTGAAGAGTTGCCAAAACAAGTTGCCATGATGTTCCGAGAACAGCACCATGACAATGTGCCAAGTTAAGTAGAGTCCTCATGCACTGGATATTTTTGGAAGTCAGCTATGTTGAAAAGAGATAGATTTGTAGCAACTGCTATAGATTCTTAAAAATTAACAGCTTACAAATCAGCATGAATGCATTCAGAGACTGTCTTAAATGAAAACCAAGAATACTAGGAAAAGTAGTTTGGGTGGTTTTATTAAACACAAGGTTCTGTTACCAGGGCTGGAGTGACAGTTTGCCACATTGCCGAGGGCCATGCATGAGGAACGACCAATGGCTTTAGAACTCATGGAATGCAGCCCACCTGTTAACCATAGCCACACAGGTGAGCCTTGGTGTGGCACAGCCCTGAGAACTGTGCATCCTGAGGACTTTAGGCTGTTCTGCAGTTCTGCTCTATTTGCTGCCCTCACTTCCCTCCTAATTGTGTGAAAACTCTAAGGTGGCTTCCAGCCCCTCACTGGGCAGTATCTCTGGCACTCACAGTATTAACACTTGATCTCTTTCAGGCATTGCTGCT
>JADRCC010564790.1:0-13981 GCA_019843855.1 Hylomyscus alleni
ATATATATATATATATGTATATAGTGTTATCTATGTATATATGTGTGTGACATGTATGTAAAAGTAAAACTGAGGGTCAAAGGAGACAGAAACAGGAATCAATAATAACAGAGAGAAAGGAGTTCCTGAGGAACTGTGTTGAATATATAATACATACATAGAGGTAAACTTTTTAAAAATCAGAACAATTGTTTGGACACTCCCACAAGTTCTGCTTTTGCTGACTCTTATATCTTGTTGTGTCCTGATTGGCTATTGTCTCTTGATGGCTTGCTCTTTTCTGAAACAGAAATGAAGTGGAGTGAATCTGGGGTAGAGGGCAGGTGGGGGAGGGGAGGAGTAGTGGATGGAGGGAAAATGTATTGTATTGGGGTGTATTGTATGAGAGAACAATCTATTTTCTATTAAATAAGAAGAAAGAATAAAGAATAATGTGGTAGAATTAAGAAATATAATAAAAAATAGCAATAGCAAATAATGGGAAAGCCATTTAATAAATAATCAGACTTGAAAAATAGTATGTGTGACACTTCAAAAAAGAAAACTGGCAAAACAAACTCTCATGTTCAACTTGACTGAACTGAAAGTGGATTCAGTCAGGTACAAAGAAACTAAAATAAAGAAATACAATTCATGCTAAAAATTATCATAATTAATATATAAGGATTTGACATCACAGAAAAATATGTGTCCCATTACTAAACTAGATACACAAAATGCACTTGGTTATTTTCTGCTAAATTATATTTTGTAGCATTTTTGTTTGTTTTAAAATTGATTCACAGTTCAAGAAAAAAATCAGAAAAACATAGATATCACTTCTTTATCAATAGAAGCATAATTAATGATATTAGCCATTGATATACTTAGCATACTGTAAAAATTGGCACATACAATTCAAGGATAAAGTTATTTGTTTCATTTGGCTTAATACAGTTTGCACTGTAACACTTTTTCATTTTCTCATTTAATATAAATTCCAGCCTATTCAATGTAAATAATTTTATATTTGATATGAATTAACAGCAAACTAGTCTTATAAAATAATTATAAATACTCATTTTGGGATGTTTAGCAGTTATTGTATTTTGCTATTAAGTATTTCAAATAAAACTAGTTGAAATCAAATTAAAAGTGCTAAGCTTAATGTTCATAATTTATCAGAAATGACTAAGCTCTTTTATAAATGTTTTTGTTTTAATGCTTAAAACAAAAAAGTCAGAAAATTATGATAAGGATTTTTAGATAATGTGTTACTATAATTAAAATTAGGATATAAAAGAATAATAAGAATAATTAACAGTAAAACATTAATAAAAACAGTAAAAAGCAGAATAACTTAGATTAATTCTTCAGTGAACTAGGGCATAGAAGCAATAGGCCAATTACTGGCCCTGACATGAGACAATCTTTCTGTGTAGCCCAGGCTGACCTAGAACTCACAGGCCTCTTCCCCACCTGAGTGCTGAGCCCTCTATACCCCAGCTCTGCTGAGTAGCTTGAACCTACATATTTCTGACCTTCCTTTGCGCATTGCAGGCTCAGGGTGCTGTGTGAATTACCTTATCTGACTTGGTCTCCTCTCTAAAATCGCCTTAATGAAGGAATAACTCATAGAAAAGCAAGCTTAAAGGCATTTGACAGTTCTCTTTAAAGACAGATGTTTGTTCTTCTGATGACTTCAGGACATGGAAAGACAACCTTCCTGTGACTTCAATTTCTGTGTATCACCTGTGTCCCGGGCATTGTCTCTCTTTCAGTCACATTCAGTTTCCCTAAAAGTCATTTTCTATCCCCCAAAAATTCTACAATTTGCTATTCCATCTCCTTTTTCCTTATGCTGAGGATACTGAAGTTTGGACCATGTGCCTCATCTGCAGTTTTCATAGATTGTGTGTGTGTGTGTGTGTGTGTATGTGTGTGGTTTTTTAATCTTACAGATCTACTTTCTGTTTATTTCAGTGCACTTAGACTGAGAGAGAGAGAGAGAGAGAGAGAGAGAGAGAGAGAGAGAGAGAGAGCACAAAAGTTACCTTTATCTCCTTGCTAAACCAAAGATTAAAAGAAAAAGAAGCATAGGATGGCCAAGTCGGTCATCAGTGGGAGGAGAGGCCCTTGGCCCTGTGAAGGTTCTGTGCCCCAGTGTAGGGGAAGGACAGAGCAGTAAGCAGGAGAGGGTGGGGTGGTGAGCAGGGGGAGAGGGGAGGCAACAGGGGTTTGTGCTTGTTTTTTTTTTTTTTTTTTTTGAGGAGAAACTAGGAAAGGAGAAATCATATGACATGTAAATAAAGAAAATATCTAATAAAAAACAAACATAACTCAAAAAAAAGAAAAATCTTGGAAGTAGTATTAATAAATATTGAGAAAGATATCAGATACATGTACACATTGTGAAAACTATGTTACCTATCACAAATATCAGGCTATAAAAGCAATGAAAAAAATCAGTGTTGTTACTTGTTTTATGAATGATAATAAATATTCAACATGCCATGTAATTTTGATAATAAAATCCAAGTTCTTAAATTTTAAGACAAAAATTTCTAAAATATTTAGAATTTCAACCAGGCATGGTAGCATGTCTTTAACTTCAGTACTAAGGAGGTAGAGACAGGCACATCTCTGAGTTCAAGGCTAGCCTGGTCTATACAGTGAGTTTCCATAGATACTGAGACCCTGTCTCACAAAAAGAAGTCTTTAGAACGCCATTGGGAGTTATATCTGTGCTTAAAATGTTTCAATTGTACAAAAATCAAAGAAGATATATTGTATACATCTTGAACTCCTGTGTTTTAAGTTATATGAAAAAATTATAATTGTATAGATTCAGGTATCAAATTATGAAAATGGAAGAGAAAATAGACATCCAGCACAAGAAATAGCCTTTCTTAGTAGAAATATTACAATGATTTACCTAGACAATACTTATATTAAAAGAGCAAGGTGTAAATTTTGTTTCTTTTCAAACAAATAAAAATCAATATTTATATACCAAAAAAAGAAGCAAGCAATCAAGCAAAATAAGTTTTAACAAGCTATTAATAAACAAAAAGTAGTTAAAAACAGAAAAAGAGAAGAAATTCCTGAGCAAGAAAGAACACAAATCAGGATGAATTTTGATACTAGTAAAAATTCTCGCATTTAAACCATATGATAAAATCAATCTCTTGTAGAATGAGAACTCTCATTGTCCTAGTGAGGTCCCTTGCTTCAGTTCCCACACCCTGAGGTGCTTGAAGTGAAATGTGTTAGAGGGGGCTCCTTGCTTTACTCCACATTTGGGTCTAACTGCTTCCGTGTTTTTATAAAAGCTATAAAGCAAAGAAAAGTCTTCCTGGGCAGCATCTACAGGTGAGCATCCTCAGCCATCCTGCCCAACCTAGGACCAAATACACAGCCAGGGAATCCTTTTAAAAGTCGTTCTTCACTGTTTCTTTTATTAACAATATACAAAGTTGTTAGTACTGTATGCTATGTGAATATAGAACTATTATGTTATTTTTAAGGATACATATCTCAGAACTATAGGAGATATTTAATTGACTAGAACAGATGAATTATATTTGCATATTATTTCTATACTGCTGAAGAGTGCTGTAAATGAATTCAGCAGCACAGCGTTAGGGGAGTAGAAAAGGCAGCTTGGGAGCTGATAGATTATTATCAAGGTAAAGGTACTCATTCCCCAAGAGGAAATTCTACCTATTCTCGCTTTTATTATCCTCAGATAGTGTTCTAGTTATTTCATGAGCACAGAAGTTTTAATTGAGTATGTCATGTTTCAAAGACAAAAGAAATGCCTAATTCACTCTAACAAACTTGTTAGTCACTGTTTTTACCAGGAGAATTTCTACTCTACAGAGAATAATATTGTTTTCTCTTTCTTTGTTGATAAATCAAAGTTTCACATTGACCTACAGTAGTCTGGCTTACTTTAAAGCAAAAGTAAGTTAACAGATGTATACCCTCTTAGCGCTCAGAATTCTTCTATGTTCCTTGTTTTGTCCTTTAAGAACATTATACTTTAAAATAATTCAGGAGCTCAGTAAAGAATGGTAACTTCATCACTGTAACTTATCTCTAAAGAAGACAGTTATAAATTTGAATGAATTTTAATATCAATGAAAAATGTATGGCAGTGTTTCCCTTAACTTTGTGAACTCCTTGCAGGGGTTGCTGCTCTGGGGAGGCTGTGGCAGTTAGCTACCAGCCCCTGCAGGAGTGGCTTGTCAAGCAATTTCACCCTGGAATGTGGGCTTGTTTCTTTGGAAGCCACAGCTCCTTTAGAATTGAGGTTTTTATGGTTTAACTGGTACAGGGTCTTTCCCTGGAAGGAAAGGTTCCTGCTCTGTGAGGGTTTCACTCCCTAATTCTGTTACTGTTTGCTTTGTTCAGAGATCACTCTGATCCTCCTGGCAGGGAACAGGATCAGCAGAACAAAACTAGTAGCGCTGTAGATAAAAAGGCAGTGGATTCTGCTTTCAAGGTAAAGGCGGAATAGTCTACAAAGAATGAGCACAGGAATGAAAGTCTAGCATTGTTAACCCGCAGATCTATTGTGCCTTTGAAAGTCTTAACACTGCAGGAAAAAGGGATGTCACAAAGACATGTAATTATGTGACAAAACAAACTCTTGAGAAAGGTCACCATTTAGTTCTAGCCAAACACTTGGCAAGAAAAATAGACTAGATTATTCATAACTGAAAAACCAGCACACCCTTTCCCCTTAAACCGACAGTGCAGTGTTTCAGCAATATATGATGTACCATAATATATTATTTATTTGCTTCCAGAACAACTCTTTAGACACCATGAAGATGCTGGGGTCAAGAAGAGTACTCCAGAGAAGAATGAGAAAGCAATATCGGAGCAGACATTGCAGAAGGTAGTCTAATCTTTAAGATATTGAGCTGAGCAAGTTAAATCTGAATTTTACCATAAAGAATTATATTTTAAAACGAGGGCTCATGAACTTAAACCTTGTGTGAATCCTTAATTTAAATTCATAATTCAAAATCATTGGCTTGCCAAAATGGGGTAAAAAAAATCAATGTTAGTAAAATAAATGTATAAACACTTATGCTTCTGTGGACATAGATTAAAAATATTTTTATAGATGGAGTGGAGAAAATGAGAAGAAGAGAAGTTAACAAAATTTGGAATATATGTGCTTATTAGTTATAAGTGAGCAGTTTAACCTAAAACGGGTCGGGAGACCCTGCTCTTCTGCAACAGGCATGGATTGCTTTTTTATTTATAGCTCTGCCATGGTAGAATGCTAATATCTTTATAATTTAAACTTGAAAATATGTGTGACTTATTGTCAATAAAATTTAACTCATGATTTAGTATAGTTTTCAGTATTTTAATAGGACAATTTATGTCAACCTGTAGTCACAGTGCAGCATTATTATCATTGATAGTAAAATGCAGTTTTCAAATTGTAGCATTTATCTTAGTTTCATTTACAAAATATATGATCAGGTTCAATGAATGGTTTCAAGTGTATGAACAGTTATTGGTTCTATTATTAAAAGTTCATCTGTAAATAATTTACTATTTGATTATTATCTGGCTACTCTGGGTTACTTTTGAGTTTTACTAAATCATCTTATTCATAAACAAAACTCAACATGGACAGACATGTCAACAATTTCAGTCTGTCTACCTCTATCTTCTGTACTGATGGACAGGCTTGTGGGAATTTCTCATGAGCTACAACAACTTTGTACTTCCTTAGGTTTGTCCTCTAGCAAAGGATGTCCCCTCAGTAATACTGAAGGACACATGCCAGGTACAAATAAAATTATGTAAAACAGCAAAGAAAAATACTATTTTAAAACAAAGCTGACACATTAATATAAACTATATAATAACCTACTTGATGGAACATACTCCCAGTCGTTCATCTTGAAGCAACATGAAAACCTGAAGTCATCTATGTTCCATCAAGTAGGGTATTATGGGCCCAGAAATGCATTTAAGGCCTATAAAAGTCAGCAATTATTTTCATTGAAATTAAATTAAATTAGCATGTTAATTTTTTTACTTTTAAACAATAACTTCATACAGTTGTGTCAGTCATCTTTTAAAACTTTATAGTTAAATTTATTATTTTAACTAACAAATGCTTATATTCATATGGTAGTAAGCATTGAATTTAGGGACTTCATGCATGCTAGGCAAGTTATGTACCACAAACCTATTTGCCTATAGAGATAGAGACAGAGAGATAGGGACAAACAGATATTTCATACAGGTCTTTTAAGTTGCACAGGGTGGATTTGAAGTTATTCTATAGCAAAAGCTGGCCTTTCTATCCTAAGTAGCTACGTTCAAGAGCCTCCAACATCAGACCCATCTGAATTTCTTTCTTGTATATATGTGTGTAGAGAGATGTGTGCATCTATATGTTTTTGAAGGCCTGAGACCACCTCAAGCATAATCAACTGTGTCTCTCCTTCTTCTCCCTGTCCCTCCAACCTCCCTCCCCCTACCCCCACCCCCTTGATCTTGTTCTTGCTCTCTCTTCTTATTTTATTTCATTTTTTTGACACAGGTTCTTTTACTGGCCTGGTATTCACTCACCCATCAATTATGCTAGGGTGACTGCTCAGTACCTGTCTCTGCCTCCACATCTCTAGAATACCCTGGTGTGTGAGTGTGTGTGTGTGTGTGTGTGTGTGTGTGTGTGTGTGTGTGTGTTTTGGGGACCACACTCAGATCCTCTTGCTTTAGGTGAGTGCTTTATGGACTAAGCTTTCTCTCCAGCTCCAAAGACACATTATATAAAGGGCTTCTGTGACAGCTTACACCTGTAGTCCATAATATATGTACTGACATGAACTTTAGGTTTACCTTAAAATAGAGGTGTGAATTAATCCATCTTAGTCAAGGTATAGTCCAGTTCATTGTTATTTCAGCTTAGAGCTATTATCACGGTGGTCCAATAAAGTGTTAAATTGTTTATCTGTCATTCTTTGAGAATACAGCCTTTGGGCCTCATGGATAACTATCCTCGTTTGGAGGTATAGACTTGTCTGACCCTTTGGCGCTTTGTGGAATTCTACATGGTTCAGTAGCTAAGGTTAGAGATAACAACTCATCTCTGTTTCTTGAGCCAACATGCACATGCATAACAAAGACATACATGTGGGCTCAAATAAAGGGTCAGTGCTTCTTTGCAAAAGTAGTTTTTTCGTTTCTATTTCAGTTTTAGTTATAAAACTAGTTTGAAAAATATTCTAATGTTATTTTTCAAATTCTAATTGCAAGTATCCTGTAAGAGGCTTGTACTGTTCTGCCCTTGATGTTCACTTGTAGCATTACATAGTATCACTTATTACTTTAAGGTGTGCATGTGTGTCTTTCTGGTGGCTGTTGATACATAGAGCCTGAAGGTCTTTGACCATCCCTGGATCCTACAACAGGAGAAATATTTATTAAAATAAATAGAAATGTTTCATTTATAAGCAACCTTCAAATTCTGTACTTTTAGATTATTGAACATGATTTTTACAGGTAATTTATTTTGTTGCCACATCTTACCATGTTCGTCAAGTGTTAAAGGAATGTTCTTCACTAATAGTTTCTCTAGGAGCCTATATTTAGCCTATTCCGTAAACAGCTTTTCTCTGAAAATAGTTCCTTTCACAGTTAGAATGTATACCCAAAGTACCTACAATCTTAGAAGACCCTGCATCTCATTGGCATCCTTAGCTCTGATCACTTTGTGTAGGGTTTTAACTTCCCTTACCATCTGTCCTTTATTCAGCAGATGCATTATTGCATTTCTGAATGTATCCATGTACATCACCTTAGAATTATTTGGAAAGTAAGTGCCTGAGATTCATTTCGTCCTTGTGCTAAATGGAACTTTCATCAGTTAGAAATGATAATTAAAAATTATGTAGATTATGGTTTTAAATTTTGTTTTTTTTTTGGTTTTTCGAGACAGGGTTTCTCTGTGTAGCCCTGGCTGTCCTGGACTCACTCTGTAGACCAGGCTGGCCTCGAACTCAGAGATCCGCCTGCCTCTGCCTCCCAAGTGCTGGGATTAAAGGTGTGCGCCACCACACCCTGCTATGGTATTAAATTTTAAAGGAGTAATTAAACTTTCTTGCTTAGGTCATTGAGTTGGAAAATAGGCTAAAATCTTTTGAGAAAAACTCAAGAAAATTAAAAGAAGAGAGTAAGAAATTAAAGAAAGAGAATGATTTCCTGAAGTCCCACTTGAAACACTATCAAGAAGATTCAGAGGCGAGAGAAAAGGAGCTAGAGCAGCTACTGAGGGTGAGCGAAGATGTGGACCACGACAAAAGTGAGCTTCAAACAAAAATCACCGCTCTGGAGAGGGAAGTCACTACACTGAGGAGACAAGTGGCAGAAGCTAAGGCTTTGAGAGACAAAGATGAAGAGGTGGTGTGTCCAGAGGAGAGGGAACACCGCCCAACAGACAAAGCTAAATCTGAGATGCCCGCCTCAGATTTGAGAACCCAGCCCTGTGACTGCAAGACAGCCACTACCAAGGTGAAATTTAAAGCTGCCAAGAGAAAGTGCTCTGTGGGTCGCCACCACACAGTTCTCAATCACTCCATCAAGGTTATGAGCCACGTGGAGAACCTCAGCAAGGACGACTGGGAGGATGTGAGTGAAGGCAGGTAAGGCTCTCATTAACTTAGCTCTGTGGTGGGGACACTGTGCATCTGTAAAGCACTGGCAAATGGAGGTTGAATTTCAACTACTGTCGATTTGGTATTCAGAAAAAATACTGTCAGAGTCTTTGAAATATCTTGGGAGGTCTTGTTCTGAGCTTATTGACTGAAATTTGCATGCAAAATTAGCCACAACTGCATGAGTATTTGAATAGGTGCCAGGAAACCCAAAAGAAGGCAATGCTTGATTTCTTCCAGTGATGCTATTTTCATGCAGTCATGAGGCTTGAAATTGACAGTTTGGCAGGTTGATTTAATTTGCTGGCCCTTTGCATATTCACCACTGACAGCTAAGGATTCCCAGGCAAGCCTACTAAGTCGGTTTAGTTATCTTGTGACATGCCAACCTGGGAGGAGAAACATTTTTCCCCCTTAATTTAGTTAGATAAATTTTGAATGACCCATTTCAGCTTGTTACCAGATGTCTACAAGCTGTTTAACAGCTTTTAAATTAAGAACCATCTTCACTAATTATTTCATGTGTGTATTATGCAAAGTCATTGTACAAACTTTATGTGGATCAAAGTTAAAGATTAAGAGATGTAGATTCATATTAAGTTGTTTAGCCCCCATTAAATATAAAGAGGATAATACTAAAAGTCTATACATTATTTGGTCTTACATTTGACTGTACGCTGGAAGTATAAAGGCCAAGAAATGACACAGCACCTCTGTTTATACCTCTAATAAGGAAGTTCATTGGTAGAGTTGTTAATGAGTTGTCCACTTCACCATGGTTTTAAATTTCTGCCCTGTTTCATAATATTGTATAATTATATTTATTTTCTCCAGATTCGTTTGTTTGTTTACTTATTTAAGCTCTTCTTCAGTGTTCTATTTTAGATATGGGCTGACTAGGGATATTTTTCCTAGCCACAAGCATAGAAACAAAATGAGCTTAAAACGTAGTGGGGACTCTTCTAAGGGAAATGGTGTGATGCCTTTCCTCGCCCTCAGATGAAGCATGGCTGACACACCTGTAGCTAAAGACATCCTGGAGGTCAATGTGGCATCTATTTCCCAAAGTTTTGTGTGACCATGGAAGAAAAATGAAAGCCCAAAGAATTGGAGAAAAGTCTCCATTTTTTTATGTTTAGTGTTCATGAAGAGTGGGCAGTTATGCAGGAATGTAGATAAAGAGAAAGATAAATATATTGTGTCCAAAATAAGAGTAGAGGACCAGGATGCAGAGATTCAGTAGCATCATTCTCTTCAGAGTGTTTTAAGCCTCTGCATGGCACTCCTTCCTGGGCTGTGTGGGCCCATTGTGGACTGAGAGTCTTCTCTCACTGAGCAGTGAGTAGATGAGGAGATGTTATTTCACAGAAAGACAATGTTGAGGACACTTGGGTTTGGAGGAAAGGGGATGTATTAATTAGTTATTTTTCTATTGATATGATATAACATCATGATCAAAACAACTTACAGAAGAAAGTGTACTTTTGTTTATGCTTCCAGAGGGTTAAAGTTCATAATGGTGGGAAAGAATGTTAGCTGACAGCAGGCATGGCAGCAGGGACAGGAAATGAAGATTCTGTCATGAATTTCAAGTACAAAGCAAAGCAGGGACAGTGAATTGGAAGTAGTATGAGGTTTGAATTCTTAAAGTTCACATAACTTGTGTCATAACTTTTTTTAAAAATTTTTTAAGATTTATTTATTATTATAAATGAGTACACTGTAGCTATCTTCAGACACACCAGAAGAGGGCATCAGATTTCATTATGGGTGGCTGTGAGCCACCATGTGGTTGCTGAGATCTGAACTCAGGACTTTAGGAAGAGCAGTCAGTGCTCTTACCCGCTGAGCCATCTCGCCAGCCCCTCCTTGTGTCATAACTTAAATGCTGCACCACTTAAACCTCACCAAACAGTGCCACTGACCCAATACTATGAGGGATATTTCTCATTAAATTACCAAAAGTGGTCTAGTATTTGTCGCTACTTGTTTTGGTTTTGTTTTTTTTTAAAGATTTAATTATTTATTTTGTGTATATGAGTACACCATTGCTCTCTTCAGACACACCAGAAGGAGGGCATCAGATCTCATTACAGATGGTTATGAGCAACCATGTAGTTGCTGGGATTTGAACTCAAAACCTCTGGAAGAGCAGTCGGTGCTCTTAGCCACTGAGCCATCTCTTCACCCTGTCTTTACTTGGTTTTGCACTATTTTGCTTTAGGGGAAAATAAAGAGTAACAGACAGGAAGGTCAGAAATGAAAGAGACCTTGTTTCTGAGGCTTTTTCTCAGGTATTCCAATGTTCTTTATATTAAAATACTCTGAATGGCAAAATGTCATAGGATTGTTTTCTGAGCCTGAACAACTCTTTGTGCATTAAAATCACAGAGAGGTCCTATAAATATTCCCAGGTTCAAACATACTCCAAACCAATGTTTCTATAATTTTTGAGATTTACTTTAAGTATTAGTTATACTTGAATATTGTTACCTGGTTCCAGTGGTGTGCTGGTAGGTTTTGGGAATATTTTAAATGATTACAAAATGAAGTTCCTAGCTTTTAGACAGATAAATAAACTAAAGAGATATGTTCATGGGAAAAGTGAGATGTTTCACTGGGTAACAATGCTGCTACCAAGTATGATGACATTATTGCAATCATGATAGGACAGAACAAAAACCTATGAACTGATCAAGCACATGCCTTATGAAATGTGTGGATATGTACACAACACACAAACATACACATAAACACACACACACACACACACACACTTTACTTTTTACAAGAACAGTTTACGAAAGCAAAGCCAGAGGATTACATCTATATTTTCTCTTTCTTTTTACCTTTTTTCAATTTTTCTTTCCCTGGTCTCAGAAGCAACAGAAGTAAACAAAATAGTACTCAATTCAAAACCCACTAAACATTTATCTATATCTTTAAGAAAAATATAGTGGCAACTGCAATCTGTACCTCAACAATATAATACCCCTGTACTTTTCATAAAATATCGGTATAGCTTATTTATGTCTGAGTCTATATATATTGATAAATACATAAAAGTTAGGTAATATATTCAATTTCAATTTCATCATATCAATGCACATTCATAAAGCCATATGTTTTGAAGAAATATCACTATGTTTTTAAATATAAGAATATCATCTAAGTTGCTCAGTAGTATAACTCATTTTTTGCACAGTGATGTTGTTAAACTTCCTGCTTGGCAGAACAGTTTCAGAAGTCATTTAGCTGCAAAGAATTCTCCCATTAGAACCCATGTGGAGAAACACCACAGGCATCTTAAGATTCTATTTCTTTTAGTTTTCTGTAGTGTAGTACTTAGTTTTCTGTTGCCTTGATACAGGCTAGTTACTGGGAAGAGGAAGCTCAGTTGAAGAAAGATTTCTGTCAGATTGCTTGTAGGCAAGTCTGTAGGACATTGTGTAGATTAGTGATCAGTGTGGGAGGACCCTACTCACTGTGGGCAGTGCCACTTTTGGGCGTGTGGTCCTGGGCATGTATAGGAAAGCAAGTTGAACAAACTATGGGGAGCAAGCCAGTAAACACAATTACTCCACAGGCTCCCATTCTCTTCCTCTTCCATTCTTCCTGTCTGTAAACCTCTTAAATGCTCCTCACGTTCCTATTATACTTGTCAGAGAGACAGACAGTCAGACAGAGAGATTTTAGTTCCTGTGTCATGTTCCTGCCCTGACTTCTCTCACCAGAGGACTGTGACCTGATAGCTGTAAAATGAAATAATCCCTTCTTTCCGGAGTTGCTCTTGGTCATGGTGTTTTATCTCAGCAGTGGAAACCGAAGACAAATAATGTAAAGATTATGCGGACACTGAGAAAAATGAATCAGTGATATATAGGTAGGTAGGTAGGTAGGTAGGTAGGTAGGTAGGTAGATAGATAGATAGATAGATAGATAGATAGATAGAGATATATGATAAACAATACCATTATATGACTATCACTTGATATTTATTTCACAGTTTATAGGAGTATGTTTGTTCTAGTTCATGCTGCTGTGATAAACACTCTGACAAAAGCAGCTTGAGGGAAAACATCTACTGTTTGGTTGACCCTCTAGTGAGAATGCAGCACTGAGAGATATTACAGCAGGAACTTCAGGAGCTGAAGCAGCAACCACAGAGCCATACTGGTTCCAGCTCACTCACTGCCTCGTGTTCCACTGGATTGTGTTCTTTCCTTTCTTTTTATTTCTGTTTATTGTTGTTTGTTTGTGTTTGTTTTGAGATAGGATTTTACTCTGTAACCCTGGATGCCCTGGTATTCACCCTGGAAACAAGGCTGGCCTCTGCCTCCCAAGTACTGAGATTAAAGGCGAGTTGCCACCACTGCCTGGTTTTCAGTTCACTTTCTTATATACCAGGGTTCACTTGCCTAGAAATGTGGCTGTCATAGGGATAGATGCTCCCTACTCTACAGTCAGGATAATTTCTCACAGACAAAACCACAGGCCAGTCTGATGGAAGCAGTTCTTCAGTTGAGGTACCGTCTTCCCAAGTTATTGTAGTTGTATCAAATGGACAATGTTCATTCAGTAAAAATGAGGGAACAGAAGTTGAAGTTTATACACCAGGTTCAGAAAGACAAATACTGTTTTCTAACATGTCAAATATGGATTAAAATGTAAAAATCTGTTTGTCTGACTGTCTATCTCTCTGACATGTATAATAGGAATGTGAGGAGCATTTAAGAGGTTTACAGACAGGGAGAATGGGAGATGAGAATGGGAGAGAAAAAGACTAAATGTTAATTTCATGTGTCATATATTCATATATAAATTATTTAATTTACATGTATTCATATACATATTATATATGCCAGATGAAAGAAAAACAGGACTATATGGAATATAGAGGGCAGGAAATATAAAGAGAACAGTCAGAAGACTGGAGGAGGAAGGAGGTGAAGGTGTGGCCTTGGAGGAAGTTTCAAAAGCCCATGGCATTGAATGCTACCATTCCCAGTTAGTATTCCTTCCCTTTCTCTGTCTATGTTTCTTTCTCTGTGTGTCTGTCTGTCTCTCTCTGTGTTTGTGTGTATGTGTGTTTCTATGTGTCTCTCTCCCTCTCTCCCTCCTTCTCTGTGTCTCTGTCTCTCTGTGTCTGTCTTTCTCTGTCTCTCTCTGTCTCTGTCTCTTTGTGTGTGTCTCTTTCTCTGTCTCTGTCTCTCTCTGTCTCTGTCTCTCTCTCTTTCTCTCTCTCTAGTCTCAATGTGTAAATTCTCAGCTACTGTTCTGGCACCATACTGCCTTCTGCCTGCCTGCCA
>JADRCC010564791.1:0-12920 GCA_019843855.1 Hylomyscus alleni
GTGCATAGAAAGGTCATACTAACATATTCCTACCCTAGGGGTAGGGAGAGAATAAAAAAAATCATACAGCAGAGGCAAATAGTACATGAAATTAGTAAAGTGAGACACTGACACTCTGTTTTTTACATTTAGACAACAGTCTCACTGGATAGACCAGGCTGCTTCTGCCTCTCAATATGAACAATATGCAGCCATGATTCTAGTTTTACTACCAGTTACATCTCTTTGGAAATTTAACTCAGATTTTTTTGGTGAGTAGACCAGGCTGGCCTCAACTTTATAGTGATCCTCTGGTCTCTGTCTCTGGAACAATGGAAGTACTGGTATCATAGGCCTGGCTTCTTGTTTTTTGTTTTTTTCCATTTATACAAAACAAGGGCTAGGAGATCATATGAACTAGGGAAGATGGCTAGCCTTTTAGAGCACTTGTTGCTCTTTCAGAGGACGGAGGTTTGATTCTGAGTACCCAAATGGTAGCTCACAACCATTCTTAACTCCAGTTCCAGGAATTCCATTTGACCTTTGTGGGCTCCAGGCACACATTTACGTACAAGCAAAACACCCATACAAACAAAATTTCAAATTATAAAGAAAAACTGTATGAGAATAAAATAAACTTGGACTGTTACCCACAAAGGAATTCTCTAAGGAACAAAAGGACTAACCAAGAGTTCCTAAAATAGACTGGATGACAAAATTAGTAAATCTAACAAAAATTAGCATCTAGAACAAATGAGAAAGCTCAACAAAAAAAGGCTGCCAGCCCTAGCCTGCATGTACACACACATACACACAGCACATAAAGTAGAATTAAAAAGACTTACGAGAGGAACTGGCGAGACAGCTCGGTAATAAACAGTACCCTTTCAAATAACCAGGGTTCAATTCTGAGCGCCTACATGGTGTCAGAAACATCTCTAACCTAACTCCAGTTCTGAATCCAATGCCCTTCCCTGACCTTCGTGGGCAGCTGGTGCGCACAAACATGCAGGGAAAACATTCATATACACACAATTTTATTTTTAAATTAAAAAGAAAAAAGTCAAGCTTTTCTGCTCTCATCTGCTTTCCAAGGGATCAAAAAAAAAAAAAAAGTCCTCATATTCTGACTCCTCAAAAATCAATTAAGTCAGATCTGGTGGTACAGGTCTGTTAATACCAGCTAGTGAGGCATTCAGATCTTTAACTCAAGGCCAGTCGGAGTAATTTAGAGAAATAATCAGTAAATAAATCAGATACGTTATCTTTCTCAACATACACAGTGTAACACATTTCCCGGGGCTATTTTCACAAAGTAAAAAGAACATTAAAGCATTAAGTAACAGGATCCCATATCATCACTGTGATTGGTGCGTCTGGGCTGTAATATCAACACGTGAGAGGCTGAGATGGGAGGATTGCCACACTCCAAACGAGAAAAAAATACGACCAAAGTGTTATCGTTCTTCCTAAAGAAATCTCTTTTGGTATGTCGGTCTGGTCCCGTCTCCCAAGGAGGAGGAGGATCTGGCAGTCTATAAGGTTGCCTAAATGCCCTAAAAACCGGGACTCGCGACGACTGCGCACTATGATTCCTAATAACGACATTATTCCTTTTTTTTTTCCTATGTCGCAGTTGCAGAGTCAGAGAGATCTGAACCAAGCCCAATGGCCAAACCCGAGCCGGCAGTCACTGGAGACCGCAGCCAGGGTTTGGGCCAGCGTTCTAAAAGGCAGAAGGGAGAGAGAAGGGGTCGGTCCGCCTCGGCCTCTGGGCCTCCCACCAACCCACCATCTCCGCAAGGGCCTAGGGGGCGGGCCCAGATAGGCCGCGCCACGCCCTCTGCCGGCTGGCTCGGCCCCCAGGGAAGCCCCCGAAGCCCCACCCCGGGCGAGGGTCCGCCCCCAGCCTCCCGGGCCTCCTTCCTGTGGGGAAGTGCGGCGGCTTTCGCGTCCCCCGCCCGCCCGCCTGCCTGCTCCGCTCGGCTTGGTCCCGCGGCCGCCGCGCAGCCGAACACCACCGGGCTGGGGCACAGGCGTCCCCAGACCCGAGGCCCGCGAGTGCGCATGCAGGCCCCGCCTCGGGCCATGCCCCGCCAAGCCCGCGGCCGAGCCGCCCCCTCGCCCCGGGCCGGCGCTCACCTCGCCACCAGTACGTCTTGGACAGGTCGTGCCAGGTCTGATGCCGGGTGTGGTGAGTGCCCCCGGGGCCCAGGTGTGCCGCCTCTATGAGGCCCTGGCGCCGCTCCGGCTGCAGCACGACTTCCAGCTCCGCAAACGTCTTGCGGTGCCGCTGCCGCCGCTGGTAGTACAGAGTCCCGCCGCGCACTACGTAGCAGGCGGCAGCCTTGCGGATTTTACGCTTGACATTGCCCTCGGTGCCCGGTGCATATGGCTCGCGTTCGTTCGTCAGATAGCGCAGGATGGCCCGATAGCTCTCCTCGCTTGACATCGCGGGGTGGCAGCGCCCTTTAGGGCGCCTGTCAGTGGTCGGAAAAGGCAGACAAGCGCCCTGGCTCGGTAGAGGTGCAACTGCGGCGGCAACACTTTAAGGAGAAAAGGCTACGCCTTTGGTGGGCGCTCGGCCGAGGGCGCCCGCAGCGCGAAGAACCGACGACCTGGTAACCAGGGGGAACTGCACTTAGGCAGCGCGCGGGATCCGCTGGCGACTGACAAAATGGCTGCTGCACCACCGGAAGTGACGCGCGCGGGGCGGCGCCCGGGCCCTGATTGGAGCGCTCTTGGTTTCTGGCTCCGAGGGAGCCAGCGGTGTGACGTCAGTACTGCGGGAGGACATTTTGGAAGAGGGAACGCACTCTCTGGCAGATACTAGGGTCTCCAGCAGACATCTTAAGTCCTGGCAGGTTCTTCCCCCCCCCCCCCCCACACCCCCTTTCCTTTCCCACGCTCTCTGAAAAGCCACGTGTTTGAGCTGTTCGGTGTTTGTTTCTTTGAGACCCTTCCCGGTAAACGGTAATTGAGTCGGTTTTTCTGTATACTTTGAGACTCGATAAATCAGATACCGCCGATTTTGAAACTTTTATCAATTGATTGCCACTGTCTGAGCTTCTGGGTCAAAGACTGTCGCAGTAATCAAGCATTACGTGCTTCAGTGTTATGAATTATCCTCTTAAGAATTATCTCCAAACTACCTAAGTAGTTTTCTAGAATCACCATGGTCACGACTGTGCAGGTGCAGATTATTTAGAGGATTAAATAACATGCAGAGGTAACCCAGATTTACCCTTCCTGGTCTCAATCAGCTGTTTCCTTGTAATGCCTGGACACTTAGCGCTTATTTGTTGAAGCTAGAAGTTTCCAGACTTCCCAACCCAAAGACTTTGGCTGAAGAAGCAATTTTTCTTTTTTTTCCTGCCTAGAGGACATATACATATCGAAGACGCTTTTAAACCGTTATGGGCCCACAGGTGAGGAGCAAGCAGGTGGCAGTGGTCCCAGAAACCAGACAGTGCTTAGAGTACTTCCATCGTATATAATGGAAACGAAGAGTGAAAATGGAATTATTTCTCCCAAGAGGTTCAAATATAGGTTTGTCCTGAGTAAGGCTTCATGACCTTTCTACTACTTTAAAAAAAAAAAAAAAAAAAAAAAAAAAAAAAAAAAAAAAAAAAAAAAACACGTTAACGAGAATTTTGAATCAAATCTTGAGACTACACGTAAAAGGGTGTGGCAAACACAAGAAGATCCACCTACTAAGCATTTGCAGTAACAGGAACTGTCTTTTGGGTTTTTTGCTTTTTTTTAAATCAGACTTTCCTAAGAAAAGCCAAACTTTAAACTTGTGTTATTTCTAGTCTTTTTTGGGCGACATGGGCCACGTCAACTCTTTTTCAAAGACTGCCCTGTATTGTGTCCTTACAAAGGTCTACATTCCATGTGCTACTTATTTTACACAAATTAATTCTTGTTTGGGGAAAAGATCTTGCTACTAGGCTAATCTCAAACTCTTAACAATCCTCATACCTCAGATTCTTTTACTTTTTAAAGATTTCTTTATATATGTGAGTGTATGGTCGATGTCTTCAAACACAACAGAAGAGGGCTCCCATTACAGATGGTTGTGAGCCACCATGTGGTTGTTGGGAATTGAACTCAGGACCTCTGATAGAACAGTCAGTACTTATTCTTAAACACTGTGCCATTCACTAGCCCCATACCTCAGATTCTTGAATGCTGAAATTGCAGTGTCACCTGCTTCATCAGTTTTGTTTACACATTAGAGGCTGACAAGTTGGGGGATAGAGGCTGGGAGAGTTCAGCTGAGAGGATCACTAGTAAGTCAAGGTCACTAAACTTCATCATGCAGCCAAGACCTTCAACTTGAGACCTCCAGCTTACAGGCAATCCCTATAGCAATCCCACTTGAAAGAAAACTCAAAATGTAATATGGCTTTGTAACACTTAACCCAGAAAACAAGTACAATGTACCATATTTAAGCAATATTAAAAGCTAAACAGGGTAGCATACAAATTGGAAGATTAATAATTTTAAAGCCAGAATAGGAAACATTTTTTTTTTTTTTTTTTTTTTGGTTTTTCAAGACAGGGTTTCTCTTTGTAGTCCTGTGCTGTCCTGGAGTCACTCTGTAGACCAGGCTGGCCTTGAACTCAGAAATCCGCCTGTCTCTGCCTCCCAAGTGCTGGGATTACCACCATGTTGCGCTACCACCGCCCAGCAACATCTCTTTTCTTAAAAAGAAAAAAAAAAAAAGAGGGGGGTAGTAGCACCTTGCCTTTAATCTCAGTTACCCAGGAGGTAGAAGCACCTTGCCTTTAATCTCAGTTACTCAGGAGGTAGAAGCAGGTGAATTTCTTGAGAATTCCAGGCTACAGTGACAGAGAAGCCCTGTCTAAAACAGAAAAGTGCAGCTGGATGTGTAGATAGACTCCTATAATACTGACACATGGCAAGACAATCTTGAGGCTCTAGAGGTATTGAAACTTAAAACATGAAGCAGCAGTGGTCGTACTGAAGCTCTTCATGGAGGAAGATTGAATAGTTCTAACTGCTAAGGGTGACACCAATTATAGAAGACAAATTTCACTAAAGTGTTCTTAACAATTAGATAAGCAAAAACTGCAACGAAGACTCTGCCATGGAAAAGTAGTCTTTACTGCTTGGTGTATGCATGTGACTGAGCCCTAGCACTGAGAACCCAAAATTTTTAGGAGTTATGAGCTAAGTGGTTACATGGAAGCAAGGCTGGTGGGCCTTGAACTCTTCATGTTTGCCAATGCGGGCATCATAGCTATACTCCACACACAGCTCACACACAACCATATCATTTTGTTTCCCATCTCTTCACCTAAGGTTGTACTAGGAGGCATTGTAGCTGAGATGTCCTGGAACTCAAGATACCTACTTGGCTCTGCATCCTGAGTGCTAGATTGTGTGTATGTGCCACCACACAAGTGAGGAATAAACATGTTTAGCTGGAGATTGGACCTAGGAACTTGGTCAAGCTAAGTATACAGTCTGTGGCTAAAATGCTCTGACCCAAGTAAGAATACATGTTTTTTGTTGAGAATTAAAGACAGGTCTTTATTTCAAATTCTAATCTACAAATTAGCGTTTCCCACCAACTCTGGGAGCAGAGACCTTCACAGGCTTCACAATCTTTTGTTTAGGTGCTGCTTTTGTGGGGGCCTGTAAAAAAAAGAATAACATTATTCAATGGAATTATTCCCTTGCCCTTACTGTTCAGACTCCATACAAACCTTTCACTGTCATAATTTAACTGCATTATCAATTTCAAAGTAACTCCTTTTTTTTTTTAATTATTTTTTTGGTTTTTCAAGACAAGAGTTTCACTGTGTAGTCCTGGCTGTCCTGGAACTCACTCTGTAGACCAGGCTGGACTCGAACTCAGAAATCCGCCTGCCTCTGCCTTACAAGCACTGTGATTAAAGGTGTGCGCCACCACTGCCCGGCAAGGTAACTCCTTCTTAAAGTTCACTTCCACCATATAATACTGTTATAGATTGGACAGTAAGATACAATGTGGGATCCTGAATAAGGTTTGGGTTTTCTGAAGGATGCCTAGGCTAGATTTGATCCTGTCTCCACTCTTCAAGTGCTGGGACTGGGGGCTCACACTACTTAGCACAGCTTTTTAAGAATGATGTGCTGGGTGGTGTTGGCGCACCACTTTAATCCCAGCACTTGGGAGGCAGAGGCAGGTGGATTTCTGAGTTCAAGGCCAGCTTGGTCTACAGAGTGATTTCTAGGACAGTCAGGGTTACACAGAGAAACCCTGTCTGGAAAAAAAAAAAAGAATGATGCATTTTTATTTGGGGCCAGCACACCATAGCACACGTGTAGAGATCATAGACAACTTGTGGGAATCAGCTCTTCTACTACCATATTGTTCTCAAAGATCAAACTCAGGACACCAGGCAACAAGTGCCTTTACCTGCTGAGCCAACTTGGTGACCCAGAACTTTTTAAAACTTTTATTACACTTGCAGGGGCAGAGGTAGAGTGCTAGAAGGTGTTCTTTCTGTTCACTTTATAGGCCCTAAGATCAAATTAGGGCTGGTACAAACTGCCTTTACTTAACAACCATCTTGCCCATCCAAGAATGAAAAGCTGACATTAACTCTCTCTGGCTTTAAAAAGAAATTGTTTCTTGAGACCAGGTTTCTCTGTAGCCTTGGCTGGCTTCAGAAATCTGCCTTTCTCTGCTCCCAAGTGCTCGTATTAAAGGTGAGTCACCACCACTTAGCTCTAGCTTTAAATTTTAACTACTAGAAAAAGCTGGGTAAACTCATACTGTTATACTCTGAGTTACAGTGATAGATAACTCATTGCAGAAAAAGAAAGCCACTTACAAAAAAAAAAAAAAAAAAGCAAAGCTAGCTTTAATTTCTCCTATCACATCTAAGATTAAAACTAGAAACTAGAGATGCAACCATTCTATCTAGAAATTTAGCTACAACCAATTCCAATAGAAATTTGAACCTGCACTTTGCTAACCTCTGGCTTAAGGATAAAATTTCCTATTTTAAGAAACCCAAGAAAATTCCCATGTTACCTTGGCAGCAGCCATTGCTGTCTTCTTTGATGCCTGCTTAGCCTTTTTTGCTTCCTTGGCAGCCCTGTAGTATAAGTAACATTTAAACATTAAAGTAAGCAAGACACTGTACTCTTTAAGAACACACTTATTGGTATGAAGCTAGAGTATCAGACAAGTAGGATAATTATCATAAATTCTTTCTTTCTATCTGTAAATCCAGAGACAGGAAGGAATGCACATGCCTACAATTATATAGGCGGTGAGGCTGTGGCGGTTAGATCCCAAATCCAAGACCAACCAGAACTTCACTGGGGAGAGCTTGGCAAAGAACCCCACAAAAAAACAGATCCAAAGAGTTGCTAATAAAGTCTATTATCCAAGTCAGCTAAACATACTAAGTTGTACAGTAACTACTAAAGTTTAACAAATTATTTAGAGTATATGCTTGTTTTATGCTTCTAACAACCGACAGTCCCATGAGACTGGGTTTCTGTACCTACAAAACCCACCTAAAGTCAGAGCCATAGCTGGTGTTCACAGTAGAGCAATCCTCACCTTATAGCCTGCTCTCGCTGAGCTTTCCTGACTTCTGGTTTCTGATTCCTCTTGGCCATTATATCAGCAAGAGATGCACCAGTGATGGCTCTCTGGAATTTGACTGCACGGCGGGTTCTTTTCTTTTGAATTTCTTCCTATAAAGCAAAGACTATGATGTATTAACCTTAGTGAAGTAACTCTATTGAGAGGGAGGCGTTCTGGGACTGGTTTTCTCTTTAGAGGCCTGGAACTCTGTAGACCTGGAACTCTGCTGCCCCCAAGTACTGGGATTAGAGGTGTGCATGCCTCACCATGCCCAGCCCCTTAGTCAAAGAGCTCTTAAATTTCATACTCAACAAATTCAGGCCAATTATATGAAATAAAAATTGCTTTCCAGGTTATGAACTGTTTTAAGCTTGTATCCCAAATAATGACCATTTTTACTACTGAAAAGGGACAAAAAAATCTTGAACTTTCAGGAAGAATGGCTCACTTAGGGAGTTGGATGGTCCTTTAAAAATAATTTTAGAGGCTAGACAGATGGCTTATCAGTTAAGAATACTGACTGCTCTTGCAAAGGACCCAGGTTCTGTTCCCAGCACCCAGATAGTGGGTCACAACTCTAGTACCAAAGGATCTGACTTCTGCAGGTACCAAGCATGCACACATTCACACACACAAAATAAACCCAAAAGCAAAACATTAATTATCAGAATGTTTTAGCAAGCTGGGTGGTGGTGGAGCACACCTTTAATCCCAGCACTTGGGAGATGGAGAAAGGTGGGATTTCTGAGTTTGAGGCCAGCCTGGTCTACAGAGTGAGTTCCAGGACAGGACACCCATGGCTATACAGAGAAACCCTGTCTCGAAAAACCAAAAACAAAAAAACAACAAAAATAAAAAAGAGAGAGAGAGAGAGAGAGAGAGAAATGGGTTGCTGTCAAATATTGGGTCTGGGAATACTGCTTGTTTAAAAAATAACTTTCAGGGTAGAAGAGAAATGGAGCTGCTTTTTAGACTTAGTTCCTGTCACAATATATATACACACATATGTATGTATATATATATATATGTGTGTGTGTATATATATATCCTATATAAATAAAAAGCTATTTTTAAGAATCCTAAAGCCAAAAGTTTTCTGGCTTCAAACATTCAACTGAACTTAACTACTTCCTTTTTTGGAGATAGGGTTTTACTTTGTAGCATTGGCTGGTCTCAAAGTCAATTCTCCTGCTGCAGCAGTCCAAGGGTTCAATACCACATTAGTTGAGTACCTACTTTCAATACTTAGATTGGAGTTCCCAGATGTTAGAATTCAATTTTTTTAACAGTTTGTCAACCTGATCTAAGAGTAGCCCTGTCTCAAAAAACAAAACAAATAACATTATGAGTTAATCAAAAGGTCTACAACAGCTGTATCATTTTGTCCTAGGATTTCTGTTTCTCTATATCCTCACCCACACCTGTAAGACCTCCTCCCCTCCCACTTATGAATAATCCTTTTCACTAACTCTGTACTACATTTCAGCTTTGGGAAACAAGGTCTTACGTAGCCTAGGCTGACTCTGAATTACTGGTCCTCCTGCTTCTACTTCCCAAACACTGGGATTACATGAGTGGGCCACCATGCCCACTTGACATATTTCACATCTGGAACCACTTATTTACTATAATACCCAGTTAGAATCTATTTAACAAGGCTCACACATGCTGAGCCTAACTACTAGCTGTGGCCTACCACCACACCTCTACCCAGAGAGACACCTACCATCCTAAGGAGCTCTGCAACCCAAATGAAGCTTACAGAGAGGGATCCTTTCAAGTTTCAACACACAGCTCTGAAGCCTATGGTACACAAGGCAACACTAACAAGTTGTTACTTTGTCTTATGGTTTAGTTTAAGAGCACATTGCATAGTCTTGTTTAACCAAAATTTAACACGGCAAAATTTGACAGTGTAATTTTAAAAGAGGCTACTAGCACGCTGTATTCCACTTACCGACTGTCCTTTCTTGTGTTTTCTTCTGTAGAGGACAGTCCAGTTTATCTGCCGAGGATTCCTTTTGGAAAGGAATGCGGACTCACATTTTGCATTAAGAAACTGGAAAACCTGCAGTTAACAAATTATGCTCAAATTAGTCATTCCTTGTACACAAAGATTTAAGTCCTTATGCAGTTTTATTCTACTCTCATCTCAATATATAAATATATAAAGTAGGCACGATGTCTCTCTGTGACACAAATGACAGGTAACTGGATAGCATCAATGTTTCGTCTTTTCTCAGGAGCAGATAAAATTAAACTAGTTGCCAAGGGTCGGGAGGCGCTAAACTGAAGAAATCTGGTTCTGAGCACTCAGACACCAAAAGATCTAAAGCCCATTTCCCTTTCCCATCAGTTACATAGAGCACTCATTTTCAGCCAGGTTCACACTCCATCTGTATTCACTCAAGTTTCCTGTCCCACACGCGGTCCACGTGGCCTTAGCAAGACAGCGGACCTGCCTTTCACTCCCAGTGTCCCGAGCTGCGCTCGGCTCCAGCCGGCCCTTACCTTCCCGTCGGTCCTGGCGTAGCGCCGCCCGTGTCCCGGGTAGATCTTGTACCCGCTGAAACTGCACAGCTCGACCCTGTAAGGAAAGGTCGAAGCTCGTTAGTATGTACCCTGCAAAGAGGAGCCATCCCTGGGAGCTCTGCCTCAGGATGGAGGTGGATTGGGATATCAGGCGCCTGCTTACTTCATGGTGATAGATGTCGGCCTGCCGAGGGAAAGATGGCGAAGAGAAAGAAAGAATCATGGGAAAACACCTTATAGGGCAGAGGGAATCTCCTCCCTAAATTCCCTTCCTTGACCCCGGCGCGCAGTAATGATGTCACTTCCGAGAGCCCAGTCTGGGTTTCCTGGCAACAGCTTTCTTCCTAAATTATTGTCCGGGAGTGGGTTTGAGTTGTTCTTGGCTTGAGTTCTGTGTCATTTTATTTCCGCCAGGCTAGTGTTCTAGAATCTAAAGCCAGCATTTCGCAGGAATTATGAACAAAAGACAGGGGTGTTCTACGTGTCTTTTCTCCTCTTACGAAGCCGGAGACGAATATCTCGCAGGTAAAACCTGAAGGCCACATTTTGCGTTTGGCATTGGATTATTCCTTGGAACAAAATTAAATCGTAACGGCCGGCAGTATGGCCCATATACAGCACGAGTGGTACGCAAAACCCTGATTTAAATCCCCACCTCCAATCTATATGTATTTGAGCACGCCACTCTGGGGCCAGCTTTTAATCCCAGCTCTGTGGGAGGCACTCGCAGGCTGGTCTGCATAGTAAGAGTGCCAACGGTACGTAGTGATAACCTGTATCGAAAACCAAAAAGTAATTAATCACAGCCGGGCAGTGGTGGCGTACGCCTTTAATCCCAGCACTTGGGAGGCAGAGGCAGGCGGATTTCTGAGTTCGAGGCCAGCCTGGGCTACAGAGTGAGTTCCAGGACAGCCAGGGCTACACAGAGAAACCCTGTCTCGAAAAACCAAAATAAAATAATTTTAAAAATAATTAATCACTTGTTCAAATAGATAGCCCTTACTTGTAATATTAGCACTCAGAACTAAGGCAGGACTACCAAAAATTTGAGACCAGCCTTTGTTACAGTGTGAGACCCTGTCTCAAAAACCTGAAGTCGCCTGGCAGAGGTGGGTGGCACACGCCTTTAATCCCATCCCAGCACTTGGGAGACAGAAGCAGATGGGTTTCTGAGTTCGAGGCCAGCCTGGTCTACAGAGTGAGTTCCAGGACAGCCAGGGATATACAAAGAAACCCTGTCTCAAAAAAACTCTGAAGTCACGGGTTGGAAAACTGAACAGGTTAAGAGTACATACAACTATTGAAGAGTACCAGAGTTCAGCCACCTGTAACTCCAGCTAGCTGCCTGACCCTGAACTCAGTTTTTTAAATAAAAGCTATGTTAGCCAGCTGGGGGATGCATGACTTTAATCCCAGCAGAGTCAGTCTGGTTGATTTGCGTTTGAGGCCAGCCTCGTCCACAGGGGGTTGCAAGACAGCCAAAGCCAGAGAGAGAGGGAGAGAGAGAGAAAGAGAAAGAGACTGACTTTGTCTCTAAAAACCAAAAATGAAAGGAAAAGAAAAGCTATTTTATAGCTGTCTCGAAAAAAAAAAAGACTGGAGAGTTGGCTCAGCAGTTAGGAGTGCTGGTAGCTCTTCCAAAGGACCCAATCAGTTCCTGGTACCCAGATGGCAACTCAATAACTGTAATTCCAGTTCCAGGGGATCTGGCACCTTCAAATAAGCATACATGCAGGTAAAACACCAATGAATGTAAAAATAAATAAATCTTAAGAAGAAATAAAAGCTATTTTAGGGCCTGGAAAGGTGGCTCAGCTTGTAAGAGCACTGGTTGAATTAGCAGAGGCTTGGCATTAGACAAAGTCCAGCATGCACGTGGAGGCCCAGAACCATCTGTATTTCCAGTTCCAGGAAACTCAGCTCAGTCTTCTGACATCCAGTGGCAACACAGTGCCACATGGTGCACACACATACAGCTAGCCCAAACATTCAGACAAAAAGTCAGATGAAAAAGTTTTTTTTAAAGGTTTACTTATTTAGTATATGTAAGTCCACTATAGCTGTCTTCAGATGCACCGGAAGAGAGAAGAGGGCATCTAATCTCATTACATTACAGATGGTTGTGAGCCACCGTGTGGTTGCTGGGATTTGAACTCAGGACCTTCAGAAGAGCAGTCGGTGTTCTTACCCACTGAGCCATCTCACCAGCCCTTAAAGAACACTTTTAATTAAAAAAAAAAAAAAAAGCTAAAAAAAAGCTATTTTAAAGAACTTCTAGATATTTGGCAGGCAGAGATGGACAAATTCCAGAGTTTGAGGACAGCTTGGTCTACATAGCAAGTTCTAGGATTGCCAGAGTTAGCCTGTCTAAAAAACAAAACAACAAAAATCTAGAAAGGCAGTCCCCATAGAGAAGCTCTGGTGAGGACAGGTGGGAACTTGGGGTGAGACATTCTCAGTGAGGGGAAGCGATATGGCAGGAGCAGGCTGTTGGATTTTGTGGAAGGCTGCCAACTCTGTTCTAAATTACTGTTTACTAAAACAAATATAACAACTCACTCAAAATGTTCTGTAAGTAGGTAGTTGAGAAATGACTGAGCAATTCTAAGAAAGCTGTTAGTTATGCAAGATGGTACCTCTGGATTTTTAGAATCAGGAGGATCAGGATCAAGACCATTCTCTGCTACATAGTCTGATGCCAGCCTAGGAAACATGAGACCCTTCCTCAAAAATTGAAAGGTGGAAGATGGGGAGATGGATGAGTGTTTACAAAGTGCTTGCTATGAAAGC
>JADRCC010564792.1:0-17108 GCA_019843855.1 Hylomyscus alleni
TCTCCAAAGTTAGAGATAGTAGTTAGGCACTAATTATCTGAGCAGTCCAACGCAAGGCAGAATTGCTTTGCTGACTAGAAAGAAGTTATAGGGCTTCTATCACTAATTATCTATGTTATAGCCATCGTTATTCTCAAGGACCTCCAGCTGCCTGCCTCAGACAGACCCTGAGAATTTATCTTGGGGCTGCCAGAACAGCCCAAGAAAAAAAGGACACCACTGCTCCTCCACCTTGCACCTGACTGATTGATTGCACTGACCTTAATGTAGCCATCTCCTGCCTATGTGAGTTCTGTAGTTTGCCCTGTTCTCTGTGTACTATATAAGCCTGATTTCTACTTTGTACAAATTACATTCAGTTACAACACTCCCTTGGGTTGTGTCTATTTGTCATTTCTTCGCCAATGCCTTGTCTACCTGACTAGGACCTTGTTCCCACCGTGGGTTGAGGGAGCCCAGGCTGGCCGACCCATGACACTCCTGAGTAAGGGCCTTCATTTTGGCATATTTTCTATAGTTGCTTCTAAAACACATCAAAGACACTTTTAATAGCATAAAGAAGATGATCAGAAGTTTGAGGAAACAAAATCTTTCTTTAACCCAGTACCACCGTGAGTACACCGGGGTGCATACAAATCTAGGTGTGCTAGTCTTCCGATGGTGTCCCACAGGCCACGTTTTGTTATTTCCTCATTCCGATTTTTATTAATTATGGTGTTGCCTTACAATAGGCCAACCAAGTTATGTACTTCACTATGAGCATTACCCAGTGTGATGCTTTCTTTCCTAATTTTGACATCTAATGATGCAAATTGTTTTTCATTGTATGTTGTGATTTCTAAAATCTCATTCATTTTTTGAACGAAGTTGTTATAATGATCTTGTTCTAGTTCAAAATAAGTATATCATCGGAGTCAAAAAAAATGTTTTTCCTCCAGGATCAACTTAGTCATGATTGCTGTATTATCCATTGTGGCCTGTAAGCAGTTCAGCATCAGATAACACTGGCCTGTTAAATTAAAATATGCTTCAGAAGTGTTAGACATGTGTATTTGCTCCTAATTTAAAGGTGTCCTCAGGTGGTATATATAGAGAGGTATTTGTGGTACTAACTGATGGCCACAGAAAGTAATCAACTGGTATTATAAATTCATTGCATAGTTTCTGTGGTATGGCTTTACTGTGATATCCTGGGTATGAATTGTCCAGGAATATTAGGTGTATCTTGCATATACCTTCTATGCCATATGATCCTCTTTCATCATCTAATAATGTTTCGAAATCTGGAATCTTTCTTTGTAGTCTTGTTGTAAACAGGGTATCTGATTCTCACTCTACTTCTGCCAGATTACTTCTATACTTTGGCACATAACTAAGTTATGGTTCTGAGAAATATGGTTCCTTGTTCCATTATATTTTCTGTTTATATTGTCACAGTATTTCGCTAGAAAATGGTATCTTTGGCGATCACCCTAGTAGTACTATGACTATGTATTTGGTCACAGAAGTGCACACTGAGGTCCACTACTGGAATGATTACCAGAGAAACAACAAGATTAAAGATCATTGTATATGTTAATGCTTTCACACACACGCACACATACACTCATTGCCTGTTAGTGTGATGTCAAGTCCTCCAGATTGGTTAGTGGTAGTCCTATCCTGAGAGCTATGAAGTCATGAAAAGAAGTTTTCTTAACAGTGGCCACACAGGTGCTAAGAGGAGGAAGTCCAGGGCTGTGACCTTGGCTAGGAGGAACATTCCATTATTCATGTCTCACAGAGATAGCCTAATCACCTATTTTATGCATCTTCATGGTTGGGAGGACTTAGAATATACCATAGAGGTAGAAAGGTAATCAGAGAGCACAATTAAGAATTCTGTTTCATGAGGTTCATTGTCATTAGGAGAAGGAGGAGGAAGAGGAGAAGGAGGAGGAGGAAGAGGAAGACAAGGAAGATGACAATAAATGATGTTGATGATAATAACGATGATGATGATTAATCCTCAAATAAAAGGGTAATTTGAGCAGGCAATTTTTTTTTGATGCAAACACACAAGGCAGTTTAATATCGGAGCTCCGGACCGACATGTATCTCATGCAGGAGACAGAGGAATCGACCCCGAGACTCAGGAGTTAGGGGTTTATATAGGAAAAAGGTCTGGGGGAACAGGGGAATCAGCGTGGCTATACATAATTGGCTAGTTTAAGCATCAGCTATAGTACGTGCAGATCAGAGCACAGGGGAATTCCTAGGGGTGGTGCTAATCTGAGTCAACAGAGCATCTGATTAACCTCAAACCATATCAAAGAGGACCAGATGGCCCATTACTCAGTTGGGTTTATCCAAATATGTCCTTGCATGTCTTTTCTATCTTTATGGACTGTATCTTTATGGTCTGCTAGTTATGTCTAACAGCTTGCTTTTGTTCAGGCCTGTCTGGATATGTCCTTGGCTTGCCCCACTGTGTTCTTCTCAGGCTTGTAGCCCTCAGATTAGCCAGCACAGGCTTAATTTTCTTTCATTCCCCTCTTCTTTTACTAACTAATTCTAATCTTAGAATGTCAGAGATCCATATCTTCAGGTGGAGAATGGGACTCATACTCTTCTTTTTCAATCTTCCTATAGGTTGATATTGTTGAAGAACCATAAGTTGCACTGCATTTACCCTACTCTTAACAAAAGCAATTTCTCTATTTATTAAGCAGGGACCAAAAATCAAAACTAAGCATATAATAAGGAATGGTCAGGCTAAAGTGGAAAAACAAAGTAGTCATCTACGGTGATTTACTAAACCAACTTTCAAACCAGTTTTGTTGTGCTCCTGTGTCCCTCTGTCTTTGAGCTAGTCTCTCTCATGGAGTCTCTAATGACTCCTGAATGGTTTACATAAAAGCAACATTCTTCTATATTTAAATCAATGGCAGCTCTTAATTCTCTATAAGCCTTATGCTACAATGCCACAGTGGATGTTCCTGTAGCTGCCTCTGAGCAGGCAATCTTATAGAAAGATTTTTTAAGAACCAGTGAGCACATGAGCTTATGATTGACAAGGCTACTAATCAGGGAAAACTCAAAACCATAATGAGTAACCACATCACAATGATTGGCTAACATAAGGAAAGATCAACCATGCACAGGGAGAGGCTGAAACTCATACCTTGCTGGTGGGTACATATGAGTACCTAGAAGCCTTCAAACTCATTATGTAGTTCTTCAACCTGTGAAATGTAGAGTTCTCATATGACCCAGAATTTCCTTGGGCTATACCCTAGGTAACTCCAAGAGAGCATATGTCTGTGCACAAAATAATACGTAAAGGTTCATATTAAAATTAGTACAAGATAAAAGAGAAACAATCTAATGCTGACCAATTGAATAAAAACTTATTTTAGATAACAATATTATTAATATCCTTACTCAGGCAAAGAAACTAACGTCTGACAAATACTATCTTGAGATAACAAAGAAAGACCAAGGTTGTTAATGAGATTTGGGAAAAGAATGAAGCCCTTCAGCTCTTGGTCTGGTTGAGACTCTTATCATCCCAGTTACTGTGAAAGTAGCTGACATGCGTACAGTAATCATTCTATGTAAGTATATTTTCAAAAGAACAGGAAAACAGCAACCACTTATGCTAATACATATAGCCTAAGTCTGCATGGTCATTCTCCTTTTCCAGATGTAAACCTATTTATAGTCAAAGATATATGCCTTAGCTGCCTTCTAACCCAGGCATTATCATTCCTGATTATAATACCTTTGTAAGATAACCCTATTTAGGGAAAACAAGGAAGAGAACTTAGAAATAGAGGGCTGCTGCTGAAGACCTCTAGGTAGAAGCCAACGGCAGTAAACACATGGAAAATTTTCACTGCAAAAACTTCTCCAGGTGTGAGAAGAGTGAGGACACATTCCATCATGCCATCAAGCAGGAAGTGCATTGAAGATGATCACAGTAACTTCCTTAAGGGAAATGAAGTCCATGGAGAAGGGTATTGCAGTGGGATGTGTGCTCTGTAGAGTGACACTGTTTCAAAGGGCAGGCCCTTGTTGAAACAGACTACATAGAGAAAATAAAATGGGGGGCAGGGCATCAAGAGGTGAAAAGGACAGAGCTTTCCAGCCAAGAAGAGAAAATAACATGGCCTGTTTTCAGAAGATGTAGAGGAGGATTACAGAAAAGACTCTGGAGGCAGCTGGGGTGAGGAAGGCGAAGCAGAGCAGAAAGGAGAGCCTGTGTCAGAAGATACAAGGACAAAGGGGAAGATGACAATGGGCCAGCTACTTGAGTGATGTGGGACCAAACTGAAAAGTGGCTCCAAGAATGAGTTAAGACAGAAGATGGTCAGATTAGCTGTTGGTCAAAGCAAAGGAAATACGAGAAACATAAAGAAAGAGGATTGAATTCCCCTTCAGCTGGCGGAGGACAGATGGGAACAGATGTTGCAGGTAAAGGAAGCCAAACCTTTCCTCAAGCAAGATGAGCAAGAAAGCCACAGGCTAAAGGTCCTGCAGCTGTGCTCACTCCCTGCTGGGTCAGAGGTTAGAAGACAGGAGATGTGAGCAGCTTCCTGTGGAAACATGGAGCTAGGCAGAGAAGATGAACACCCTGGAGAAGCCCAGGAGCTTCAGGGAGAAAGAGATTGGAGAAAAGCTGCCCATCCATAAGCCATAAGGAGAGCACATGGGGTGGAAAGCTTTATCTAGACTGAGTGTACCACAGAGTTTGAAACTGAGTTAACCCTCAGGCTCAACCAAACCAAAAACTGATATTTTCCAGGAGAACTAGATGAATGATACTGTAGACAGGATGAGCCTTTCCTGTGTCTGAGAAGTCTTCCTCATGTTCCTGTTTCCCAGCAAGACTTGTTTCTATGTGGAAGTTCTGCTTATGTGTTTGACCTCCTATAGTTTCATTCTGTGTAGTTTTAAAAGTTTGTCCTTAAATAAGTAAACAAATAAATACAGGATCTCTATTCCATATATAGGAGAATGAAGAGTTCTTAGGAACATTGTAAGATGTAACATCAGAGAGCCACCAAAGCCACACATGTAGCTACTGCTGGGATAGTGAAGTAGTGCTCTCCTTGAGAGTCCTTCATGCTTAGATGTGTCTCACTCTTTTTGCAATCTTCTTCTTCTTCTTCTTCTTCTTCTTCTTCTTCTTCTTCTTCTTCTTCTTCTTCTTCTTCTTCTTCTTCTTCTTCTTCTTCTTCTTCTTCTTCTTCTTCTTTATTTTTTCAAGGCAGGGGTTCGCTGTATGTCCCTAGTTGTCCTGGAACTCATTCTGCAGACTAGGCTGTCCTCGAAATCAGAAATCCTCCTGCCTCTGCCTCCTAAGAGCTTGGATTAAAGACATGTGCCACCACTTCCTAGCAATTTTCTTCTTTTCATGTATTACTCTTCTTAAATATATTTGTGTTTGCTTCTCAATAAATCTAACTCCATTTCATACTGACTCTTCTTGAAATTTCTTTCTGTGGCAAAGTCAAGAATGGTAGTTTCACTTGAGTTGAGATTTCTGAACATAATCCAGCTCCTACAGATGGCATTGTGGAGCAAGACTGTTGCCTGTGCCCCAGTCACTGCCATCTTGAACACTTAAGGCTGAGCCTAAACAACATCAGGTCAGTAATAGAAGATCACTCACATGAGAACATTTCTGTTTACAAGAAATGCTCATGATAGAGGGTAAAAGCATAAAATGGATTAGTGTTTGACAAGAGGGGATGATGAGTGTTAAGAAATTGGCTTTAATACTTGGTACCCTCTACATCCACCGCCACCCACCACAACCACAGAGCACTATGAAAATCCAGCAATGATTCTCCTTTAGCACACAGGAAAGCCCCTGCTATTTTCCCTTTGCCCTAGTGTCCGGTTTTCCTCCAATTCCCACCAGTCCTCTTCTTGAAGAAGTCAGAGCTGGAGGCAGCCTGTCTCACTGTAGGTGACCAGAGGCGCTAAACAGGAAGTCCCTGCCCTAAAGTGAATGAATAAAACGGTCAGCTGAATCTGGAAGGCTGCTGTGATAAGCTACAAGGGACACAGAGGCTGCAAAGCTACACTGAACAGCAGCTACTCTGGTAGGTTTGGGGCTTGGCTCAGGCTGGGGCTGTGGGACCCACAGAGGTCAGTTTTACAATACAAAGGCTGAATCCAGGAGGGAAACCCAGGACTATAGAGTTAGGGAAAGAGACAGATGGGAGGTGGTGTGTGATGGGCATTTTAAAAAGGAGACTGCTCTAAGAACCCTAGCTGGCCAGTGTCAGAGAGGCTGATCCTGGGGCTGTGGATCTAGGCTGTGTTGGCTCCTCCTCAAGTCAGTTCTGGGGGCTTCAAGGTGGTAGCAGGCCCTCCACAGGCCTCCTTTTATGCTTCCTCTCAGTGCCTACGATTGACAATTTCACTGCCTTAGTCTTCTTACTTGCCTCATTTCTTATAAAAGTAAACTCTCTTATATCAGGGCCTTTTAAACATCTGGGGTCTCTAATCTAAATTTGAGCACTGCTCATTCCCATTTATAAAACAATTCACTCCATGCTGGCAGTAATCATGTCTTTGATTACTTTATCTGAGTAATCCCTCTATCTGACTCTGCTTCCAGGAGCTTACTGTTAGGGTGCCAGACATCTCCCTTACCTTCACAGAGCTCGAGAGTATGGAGATAGATGGACAGGAATCAGTAAGAGGAAGATTACACTTAGGAATGATGAGTAGACCTGGGGTGGGGCAGCTGCACTAGGGTAGGACAGCAGAGGCCCAGAGGTTGTCCTGTTCCAATGAAGTTGGAAAGGGTGAGGAGTTTGAACTCAGTGACAGATATGGGGTAGGAGAGAATCTAGGTTAAGTAAACCGTATTTCAAGGACTCAGAAGCAACTTTAAAGTGACATGAGGATGGGCAGGAGTGCAGGGGGAGGGGCAAGCTGGGTCAGATGAGAAAACCAATCAGAATATAAGTCATTGAAATAATGCCCCCCTACCTTTCCTTCAGAGCCCTGGGTACTTAAAGGGAGAAGTCATAGAATGTAAACTCTCAGGATGTTGTGTCCTTCTGTCTGAAGAGTAGGAAGAAGCATGGGTTGGGGTGTTCTGAGGCTCCCTAGACTTTGGACATGAATTTTAGCACAGTAGGTCTTATGACAGTGAGAGCATAGCCAAGGGATGAACAGTGTCTCAGAACTCGGTTAAGGCCTCTGGAGTAGTCACTTAGTCTGGGCCAAGCTCTCCATTTATCTGGAAGGTGAGGCATGCTCAAGGGTAAAGCAGCCTGGGTGTTTGCAGAGGATACAAGGTCCCCAGAGCAGCCACTCACTGCAGGGGAATGCTCCCTGCTACACAACAGAGTAGCTAACACCAGCCTGTCTTTGGGTCTCATTCTGCATCTCAGTGTCTTTCCTGTCTAAACTGCACATGGGCACTGGCTAATGCACACCTGGGTATCTCAGGAGAATCCTTCACAGGCAGAGTCCAGAATACAGAGCTGCTGAAGCCAGGCTAGAAGATCTAGATGCTTCTGTCTGTTTTCTTCCTTGCTTCCTCTTCTCTTCCTCCTTCTCTTTATCCAAAACTCAACATTTTTCAGATGTGTACATGACTGTATGGATGGAGACTAGAGTCAGCCTCTCTCTGCTGTGTCCTGTGTTTGTGTTTTTGATGATCTTTCCTTTCACCTGTGCAGATGAGAAAGAAGGTATTTTGGCCTGCTGCCATGGACATACTTAGCTAATAACTTTAAAATTAGAAAGACTGTGACCTAGAATGAATTTTTTAAATTTGATTTAAAGTTCTTATGATCTTTGAAAGGACAACCAGAAGTAGAGTCCCAGAAATCCCTGCCTCAGAACAATGAACCTTCAGCTCTGTGTTGAGTTCATATCTCCTTTCCCCCTAGATTCTGCATCATGAGTGCTCTGTCTGAAGCAAATGGCACCTTTGCCATTCATCTATTGAAGATACTATGCCAAAACAACCCTTCCAAAAATGTATGTTTTTCTCCTGTGAGCATCTCCTCTGCTCTAGCTATGGTCCTCTTGGGTGCAAAGGACCAGACAGCAGTCCAGATATCTCAGGTAAGTTCTCTGTCATAACCAAAGCCATGTCACATGCATAAGAATTTCGGAGAAGTGACTGTAGGAATATGCCAACACTACTTCATGGAGCAAGGGCTAAAGAGGAAGGACAGAGTCTCCTCCAGTAAGACTTCTTTAAGGGCAATAATTTTTCCTGAGTAAAAACTAGCATGGAACTCTCAATACTTTGTCTAGAATTCATTTACTAGTGGTAGAAATTTCGTGCTATACCTTCGGCCTATGCAACACTTTGAAGACTATGAATTGAGGGTTAGATAGCAAACTAATGGATCTGAGTTAATTTTAAAGGGGTGTTGTTCTCTTTTCTAATAGAAATATCTGAGAGTATTTAAAGGGCTACAGTTCGGATATACTGTACATACATTGACAGTCTTCAAAAGCATCAGGAGTCCACAGAATATGACATTTATGGCTATTTTGTAATTAAAAGTGATTTGTCTAGCAAAATGTCTGCTTCTGACAGTACCCCCTTCACATTTTGGAAAGGATGTTGAACATCATGATCTTCAGGAGGTTGTTATTGTGTCAGAGCAGAAAACTACAGAAGTTGTCCTATTTCATCTACAGAAAAAAAATACTGTCCATGAAAGAACAAAGGATGCATAACTGTTGACAGCTTAGTTCTGCCAAGACAGGTTAAGCCAGTCCTTCATGATATGTCCTGTTTCACTCAAGGTCTGTCTTTAGTTCTATGCTGTTAGGCTGAAGAAAATTGCTCCAATGTTTTGAGGAAGACAGGACTATGAGGTAGACAGCTGTCTCTATAATTTGTTTTAGTTTTGGAAGCTCTGTTAGTGCTTTTTCTGGTAGTATTTAAGTAGTTCTATGATTTCTAGCATGGTTGAAGAATTGTTGTAATCTCATAGCCACTCTAGCTATTTAGCATTGAGAGAGATGATATAGAATTGAGAGGACAGTTTTCAGATGGTATACAACATAAAACCAGGACATAACTCAGTGTAGAATAGTAAGCCTTTTATGTTAGGATAGATGGAAGAGTGATTTCTCTAAATTGACAAATTGATGGACTGGATGTCATTTGTACCTCATACTGTGTGATTTACTTGTCATGATCTTTTATCAATTTATACTAGTGAGAAGAAGTTTTTTGTGGATGTTGTGGTTGTTGTTGCTTTTATTAGACAGAAAAGTTGAGATGTAGGTGGAGGTTTCCTAATTATTTCATTGTGTAAATAAATATGGCAGAAGCCAATCTCTGGATGACGGTATAGAGGCAGGATTTCCGGGTCCCAGAAAGGAAGAGGAGGTCTTGAGAGACCATGCTTTTTCAGCCAGGCTGAGGAGTGGGAAAGATGGATACCATCTAGGCTCAGGAGCTGTTGGAACTGGTGGTGGAATCCACCACCTGAAGAATTCCAACAGAGGATACCCGATGAGCTTAGGACAATAGATTCTGTGCCCATCGGTTGTGTCATCTAGTTGATATTAAATATTAAGATTTTCTGGTGTTTTCCCTTAGAGGCAACTCAGGTGGGCAAGAGAGAGTGCATAGCCCCAAGGCAAGAGTTTGGATGGCCAGTGGCTCCACAAGCAGTAGCTCCAGGCATTCTCAGGAGAGGTTGTTGAGCAGCTTAGCAAAGCCAATCAGAAGAAAGGGCAGTCCCAAGAAAACACCAGCTGGCAACGTGGCAGCATCTGTTCTCTGAGCATAGCCAGGATCACCCAAAAGCATTACCTAGGCATGGGGGCAAACTAGATGGCAGACAAGTGACTGTTGGTCCCAAAATCTAAAGAAAGTAAAAGTGTTTTTTTAAAAATTACACTCAAGAATACCTGGTGGCACAGGCCTTTAATTATAGCTAGTAAGGAGACTGACATAGGAGGATATCAAGTACAAGTCTAGCCAGGAAAATATAGTTTCTGCCTTAAAAAAAAATTTAAAAGGTGGAGGAATGTTGTGGGAATTTAAAAAAATGAATCCACCCTGCAAACTTTCCTGCTGGGCCAGGTTCTTGAGCCTGTATTGACTGGCATCGCCACATCCCGGCAGGCTCTAATTATTCTCTCCCAGATATTAAAAACATCTCGCTCACATGCAACTCCGTACACACACCCTCAATCATTCATCTAAATAGAGCCTAAGACCCGGTAAGTAAAGCGTGATTATGACTCTTAAGGCCTTCATATCCAGTCAGATTTATATAATAATAAAATCACAATTTACAAGATGTCAGTACAATAATTTCAGAACCAAATAATAAAGACAATATTCTAACCCAATTAATCTATTTTGTAAAAACTTTTGCTTGGTTGTATAACCTCGTGAGATCTGGCTCGTCCTCATGGTCTGCGTCCATGATGATGACCTCTCTGACTCTTCTCCTCCTCCAACTCTCTCTCCACCTCTTTATTCCTGTCCAATCACAGGCCTGTTACTACCCTAATGTGATTGGACAGAGAAAATGCTACAGCAGAGGAATGGTGTTTTTAGGGTTAAAACTTAGGTTCCATCCCAAATACTGCAAGGTAAGAAAAAAAAAAGATGTTGAAATTATTTGAAATACAGTTTGCTGAGTTCTATCTCATTTTTAGACCAACATACTTGGTAATCATTCATTGGCAAGGAAGGATAATTCTTGCTCTTAAATTTGTCCTACCTTTATTGCATCAGCTAAGATATGGAAAGGGGTAAATGTGTGTGGCTGGTCCACATGTTGACTGGGCATTGTGTTGATTACTTTTAATAAGCAGGCTGAGAGCATTCCAGGAGTTTAGGAATGAGTTTCTGACCTCAGAGGGTTCCAGGACAGGCAGGAGCCATTTGCCTGAGGAAAAAACCTTCAGCATACAGCTTCGCAGTGGGAAGTCATCACTGTTGCTCTGTGGTTTGCCAGGACTTTCTTCCTCATGAAGATCCTTTCAGGTAGAAGTGCTCATTCTCATCATTTCCAAGTATAGTCCATGAGGACACGGATATGTAGAGGGGCTTCTTCCTAATTAGTCCTCACGGTCTTTTCTAGGATTAAGTTCGCTAAAAAACACTTATACAGAGCTTATGTTTGTGAATGATAGATGTGTACTTGTGGATGTGTGTGTGTGTGTGTGTGTGTGTGTGTGTGTGTGTACATGCCTTTGTGTGCCTCTTTTTATATAGGGGGCACTAGTCAGAACTGGGTGTCTTATGCTCATCTGTTCCTTCCAGTGCTGGAGTGACCTCTATGCATCATTGAGCCCATCTTCCCTGTGTAGAGAGACTATGAATCAGATCCTCAGGCACTTTACCTTCTGAGCCATCCAGTTACCTCGACAACTCCTTTAGCAGCAAGGTGTTTCATCACTGAGCTCATGTTTCATCTTTGTCTTCGCAGGCACTTGGTTTGAACAAGATGAAAGACATCCATCGGGGCTTCCAGTTACTTTTCAAGAAGCTGAACAAGCCAGACAGAAAGTACTCCCTTAGAGTGGCCAACAGGCTCTTTGCAGACAAAACTTGTGAAGTCCTCAAGGTAAATTGTGTCAGTAGAATGATAACAATTGAATTCAAAGTACTTGTTATATATTGGGAAAAGGAGAGAATGGAAGAAAACTATAGGTCATGTTCTACTTGGTGTGTGGGTGCGTATCTACAAAACTTGTAATGAGAAAGGCTGAGAAAGGAGAGGCATAAGTTCTAGGCCAGCCTAGGCTACATTGTTAGACTCATTTAAATTACCTTCTCCCTACCCCGCCCCCCAAAATCACAATTCTATAATAATACCTTGAAATATTTCATGTTTAACTACTTATAATTTTTACTAATCCATGTATGGTTATACCCTGCTTGTAAAGCCTAGAACATGAAGATGTTTTTTGTTTTTGCTTTTGTTTTTTGTTTTTTGGGTTTTCGAGACAGGGTTTCTCTGTAAAGCCCTAGCTGTCCTGGAACTCACTCCATAGACCACACTGTTCTTCAACTCAGAAATTAACCTGCCTCTGCCTCCCACATGCTGGGATTAAAGGCGTGCTCCATCACTGCCTGGCTAATATTGTTTTCTTAAACCCATAGTTTGCATAATGTTAGGAAGCTTGATTAAATATTATTTTTTGATGTCACCTTCCCAAACATTTGCTTTCCAAAGACCTTCAAGGAGTCCTGTCTTCAGTTCTATGACTCAGAGATGGAGCAGCTCTCCTTTGCTGAAGCTGCAGAGGAGTCCAGGCAACACATAAATACCTGGGTCTCCAAACAGACTGAAGGTAAGAATTTCAAGTTATTTCACACTCCACATTCTTATCCTTCCCATCCACCCTCTCTCTTCTTCCTCCTTTGCCCTTCCTCTTAATTCCCCTTTTCCCCACCACAGACTTATCTCACAGCCATTTCAGAGTCAACATCATTCAGACTATCTAGACCACCTGGTATAATTTAGAGCTCTGTGAATTCATGGAGGTTCCACTCAGATAATTAGATTTTATACACAAAGTTGTTTGTATATTTCCATAGGACAGAGGTAGACTGAGGCAAATGTGATGAGAATTCATGAGACTGATTTCCAGGCTAACAGTTCATATTAGAAAATACAAGTGTTCTGCAGTGATCACAAGTCATGTGACTCCACCATCTGTGAGATGGAGATTCATGGATAGACCTTTCACTAATCCACCCTGGTGGCTGCTTATTCCTAGAATCTGTGATGTCTCAACTCTTACCACATTTACCTCTGAAGAGAAGTCCTATTTCTGCTTCCAGGGTTCCTGCATCTATTCCCTTACTTACATTTGATGAAACTAGACTTGGTTTCCATTGACAGTACTCTACTAGGACTGTTCAGTTACATTAACCTGAAAGAGCCACCCATTTCAGGTTGAAGCTTTTATGTTTTGATGTCAAATGTGACAGGTTCCAGCATTGATCTTTGTGATCATTGAGACCATTGTCTGATATTTGAACCATTCAGATGACTCTGAGTCACTAGGTACATTCTTCTAAAAGACAGAGTATAGAAGAAAAATCTTTCTTAGACTCATCAATTGGTTGCCCATTTCTCATTAGAGTTTTACCTCTTGAGTACTCTTGATATTGTAAATTAGCAAGGACTGCCTTCATCACTGAAAGAATACCTCTTAATAGAAAAGAAAGGAATCTGGGCCCTGACCTTCATTGTGTCTTCCTGGGATGGACTACAAGGTGTGAAAAAATAATGCCTCCTCCACAAACTACTTTCTACCTTTGTTTCTCTGACATGTTATGATATGTTACAACTGGTCATGACCATGGAGTGCTAGATGTAACTCTATGTTATATATTATAATGTATTAGTAGTAAGTGTTCTCTAGAGGACCAGAATGAATACCTATTGTAAAGGGTATTTAATAGATTAGCATACGCTGTACAGTCTGACTAGTCAGTTGGCCACTCACCATCTCCCTGTGGAGAAGTTGAGAATCTGGTAACTGCTGAGTCTAGGAGCCTGGAGACCTTGGCAGTCTCAGTCTGGCATGGAAGGCCTGGAGGATTCTCCAGAGCCACTGTTGTTTCCTAATGATGGCCAAATCAATTGTCAGCTAAAATGTCCAGTATGGTAGCTTGAATAGACCAGATTCCCTCACAAGCAAGGCCTGAAAGCAACGAGGCAAGAGCAGTGCTCTTTCACTCTCTGCCCTTTGTATCTGGCAGCACAACAATGTGTTATCCACCATGTGGAGCTTTATCTCTATTAGTTACTCTTTCTAGGAGAAGTTCTCACAGACCCACAGAGAAACAGGACTCTTAGCAGATTCCACATGGAATCCAAATAGCAACCAACAGTGTGATCGCAAGGATTTACAGTGGCTCCTCCCACAACCTTGCTTGTTTTCTTCTCCATCTGCTTTTCCCAAACCTGCTTTCCTTGACAGACTTAAAAATCTTCTTCCATCCTCACCTTGCTGATATTCCTCCCGTGTTCTCGACCTTGTGTGTCAGAGCTGCTTCATGGTATTTTGCTAAGATTTATTTTTTAATATATTTATCTAAATTCAGGAAATTTGAACGCATGATGTTTAGATCTTCCCACATGTATTGTCAGTTTACGTTTCACTCGTTTATAAAATAAACCTGAATGAAATCTCTGCTTTCTCAAAAGGCAAAATTCCAGAGTTGTTGTCACGTGACTCAGTTGATGCAGAGACCAGGCTGGTTCTCGTCAATGCCTTGTATTTCAAAGGAATGTGGGCTCGCCATTTTTGCAAAGAATCTACCAAGGAAATGCCATTTAAAATAAACAAGGTAACGAACAGTGTCTAGAACTTCAAGCCAGTGTGATGAAGAAATTCCATGGAAAACTTTAATCATGAATGCGTAGGTCAGGGTTCAGTGACAGAGATAGCAAAGCCTGTGTGGGGCACTGGCCTTGGCACTCAGCTCAGAAAGAAATAACTCAGGAAAGCACGAAAACCATTTGAGACTTATGTTTCTGAATGAAAGGTTAATCTCTGTAGAGATATGATAGGAATAAGGAGTATTTTCGGCCTGTGTAAGATTGTGCACGGATGGGGACTCTTACTACTGCTGATACTTTCTCTTGGCCTTTGTTGCAACCTCCTTCTAAAAATGCAAGGGTTCTTTTAAGTTCCTTAAAGAAAAAACTGAGGTGCTAAGGTAATATAAAGTATGTATAGAGCATGAGTCAGAGTAGAAAGGAATATACATACATTTGTAAAAGAGAGTACATTTTTAATTAAAATTAGCACTTTAAATGATTGGTGAATTTACATTATAAATCAGTAATTATACAATTCTAATACTGAAAATGAGTGGTTAAGATCTCATGTGAATTAGAAAGTAATTTGAATTAAAGTAGATTTTATGATGATTTATTGAATCCCTAGAAAGTAGACTTTATTGCATTTCTTTTGATTAGCAGCACAATAAAAATGTTAATAAAAGAATGAGTTCTTTTATTGGGCAGTTTAATGTTTAGTATGCATAATGTAAATCAAATTTTTAATTTATATTGATATTTATTGTATTTTATAATTTATATTTATTTATCACTAATTAAAGTTTTCCCAGATGGCCTAATTCTGTATTAAAAAGATACAACTGGACTATTAAAAATGAACTAACTGGAATAAATGACAAAAAGATACATAAGGCTCTGTCCTGACGGCTCCTAACTTTTAATGGTTGGCAAGAATTTTCTGCATTGGGATAGGTTATCAGACTGTTACTGCATCACAAAGATACATGGACATCTGTCCATATGCTTCCCATCTTGTAGTAATGTAACTTGAGATTTCCCTTCCCTCTGATGGGCTCTCAGGGTGTAGCACTGCTCTAATCCTGTGAGTGTCTGTGCTCCTGAGCTTGCTGCTCTGTAATAGGCTAGAAGGTTAAGATCCACCACGAGCCTTTGAGCATATAGGCTCCATTGTCCAGGTTGTTTACTGAGAGGGTGTATCTGTCTGTAGTCCTACTCACAGTACTATGAACATATTCTGGTCTACTTTATGGTAACTTTTTCTGTTATCTATAATTTATTATGCTCCTGTTTTAGATATAATTGTTGACCATAACAAATGATGAAAATCCTACATCTAAAGTGTTAGTCATGTTTCCATTAGTGCAATAAAATCTGAGACAGTCAAATTCAAGTAAGACATGTTTATTTGGGCTGACAACTTCAGAAGTTTCAGTGTGGGTCCATTGACTCAATCACTCTAGGTTTTGTTGGTGCAGTAAAACATGGTAGAAATGCATTGTGAAGGCTTCTATGCCTCACACCACCCAGGAAGCAAAAGACAGAAAAAGCAAGGGGCTAGCATGTGAATATGTCCTCCAGGAGCACCCCTTCAATAATATTTACTTTTCTCCCCTTAATTCCTACCTCCTAAAAGTTTGGCTATTTCTTGGTAGTGCATTTCAAGGGATAAAGGCTTTGAAACATGAGCCTTTGTGATACATTTATACCCAACAGTAGGGTTTTGAATTATTAATATTGAATGCTATGTTTCTTTTTCTAGATAACACATTGTTTTTCTATATTATATATATGTGTATATATATATATATCATAATAATTGTTGGTCTATGGTTTTTATTTTTGATATTGTGGTATGTGCGTGTGTGTGTGTGTGTGTGTGTGTGTGTGTGTGTGTGTATGTGTGTATCTGTGTGTGTGAACTTGACAAAAATCAAAAGAAGAAGGGGCTGCAAATCCTTCAGCTCCTTGGGTCCTTTCTCTAGCTCCTTCATTGGGAAATGATAAATTGCCTCCACAAGATTGTTCTAGAGGAAAATTTATTGGGAATTTTCTTGATTGCTAGAGAATGGAACAGCACACTGTGGGTGGAACCAACACTGGGCAGGTGGTCCTGAGTTATGAGAGAAAGCAGTCCATGGGGACTGAGAAGTCCATGGGGGCATGCAAATTAGTAACATTCCTGCAGGAATTAAGAATGAGTTCTGGCTCTGAATTCTCTCATAAATGGAATTCGAAATGAGAGTTGTTATCAGGTAAATTTTTTCAACCCCTGGTTGCTTTTTAGGATGGTGTTTTATCTCATAGGGCACACCCTGACAGAGATAGTACTATATCTACTGGCATTCAGTATTTTTAATGAAATTAGGAAGCGTTAGGCAGATATTGTTTCTAAGCCTTCACAGGAACATGAATATTGCTTACATTGTGAGTGCTGAAAATTTCATATGTGAGCCCTGAAATTAACTGCAGCTCATTTGGAAATCTTGACATCTCTCAATAATACGTTTTATGTCATGTGTTTGTCTGCTCAGGATGAGAAAAGGCCAGTGCAGATGATGCATCAGGAAGGCAGCTTTAAGCTTGGCTATGTGAAGGAGGTACCGGCCAGATTGCTGGAAATGCCCTATGAGGGCATGGAGCTAAGCATGGTGGTCCTGCTCCCAGATGAGGATGTGGAGCTCAGCAAGGTGAGCCAGGAGAGTCCACAGCATTCATCACTCTAAATGTCTTCCAGAAGAACCCAGTGTCCTTGTTGTCCTTTGTCACTAGAACAAATCTCAATAATTTTACCTTTGTTATTTCCATTTGAAGGAGTGGTACTCA
>JADRCC010564798.1:0-10873 GCA_019843855.1 Hylomyscus alleni
GTTGCCCCCTTGATGGATTTTCTACAGGTTTAGTATTGTTAAAATAACCACCGCCCATACAACAAAAAAAAAAAAAAAAAAAAAAAGCAGTATGGGCATTTGTATGTAGTAAAGATGTCAGATGAGTTTTATTTAAGTTTCTGTTTTCTTGTCCTCTCTCAGGGCATTTAGAACAAAAAATGTGAAAACACTTTGTGAAACAAAATTCCTCTAAAGAACACAATGTGTTATTAGACAGGGTCTTTCATACTGAAGGGAAGGAGAGAGCTTGTACACTTGTACATTTTGAGTATTCTTTTCTTTGTGAATACGTTGGAGATACTTAAGTAATAAAATGACCTGGAATCATGTATTTGTAGATGTGATTTCAGTCCTGTTTGTAAGGTGGGCTTTGCACCATTAACAGTGGTCCTTTAGGGCTGAGGCTTCATAGCTTGCTCAATTCAATACAACTGATAGCTTTTAGTGTCTTGCTGTTTGCGCTCAATTTATAGTTTACTAGGGAGCAAGGATGTAAAACACTAGGAAGAGAACATTGGCTTTGGACTGAGATTGAAGCTGAAGATGTTGGCTACGTTTAGAAGGTGGTAACCTTGGTCAGACTGTTGACTGCTGAGTGAGTTCTCTGTTTTCCTGTAGGGAGGAAGGGTCTCTTGAGCATTAGAGGAGGATGGGTTAACATGTCAGTGTCTACACAGCACAGGTAATCTCAGTCCTACAGGTCTGAAGGGTGCAACTCTACAAAGATTGTGTTTTTGAGTCATCTTAAGCTGTTAGTTACAGCATGTTGAAGTTGTTGAGAGGATGGACTTTAATGAGGCTATTTAGCACTTTCCTTCTGAGTGACTTTTTCTTGCTCCTCCAAGTTTCTGAGGTTGAGATAAGTAGCTAAGAAGTAACATTCCTTTTATTTTCCCTTGGTGTGTGTGTGTCTGTGCCTGAGTCCTGAGTCGTGTTGGACTATCTTTGCCTTTTTAGATGGAATCCAATTCCCATTCATTTTACCCAAGTTGCTCCCTTTCTCATTCTTATACTGCCCAAAGCAGTAAAGCTCTGTTCTATTTTCATTCTTGATGTTGGAGGATGAAAGAGCCAGTGTGAATGGAAAGCATTTAATAAGGAGTCATGGTCTGGGTTCCTATTTAGATTAGTAGCACATGATTTTTATCTGCCTCGAAGGGTTTGGTTATGTTGCCTGACTGTTGATGGAACTGTGACATCACACAGCTTTGGCCATTTACAGATGCTACATGATTTCTCATCAGATGAGGCCCTGGCTGTCCGGAACTTGATCTATAGACCAGGGTGGCCTGCCTCTGCCTCCCAAGTGCAGGGATTAGGGTGCATGCCACCATCGAACTTCCAGGCCACTACTCTTAATGCCAGATGCACTGTGGATTCCGTTCCTTAATATTGCAAGGATCGTGAAAACAGTTAATTGCTGTACAGTTATGATTGAAACATACAGACCTTCTTACTAGTGATCCTCATTAGTACTAGTTTGTTGAACATTAGGTTCTGTTCACGGTTCAGCTGTTTACCTGGAGTTCCTAATTCTTAAATTTAAGTAACTTTTTTTTTTTTTTTGAGATTTCCGGGGTAGCTCTGTCTGTCTGTCCTAGAACTCTGTAGTCTAGGCTGGCCTTGAATGAAAGAGATTTGCCTTTTTTTGTCTCTTGAATGCTGGGATTAATTAATGGCTTTCAATACTACCGACTGCTTTTGCTTACCAAGTTTTTGTATTGAAGGCGTCTGCTGCCACATCTGGCTGAATTACATTTTTCATTTGTGAAGGTCAAAGGATAACTTTTAGGAGGGAGTTGGTTCTCCTTTTGTGTGCTTTTCCACTTGGGCTTGCTGTTATTTATTTGCCTTTACCTAACTGTTACTCAGTAACAGACTATCAGACAGACCCCCCTTTCTTTTTTTTTTTCTTTCTTGAGCTGTACAGTGTTACCCTGTTGTCTTGAGTGCTGGGAATGTATGCATATGCCAAATACTTGCTTGCCTCTTTTTATTGATATATTTTATATCAGAGTGGTAGTTTTATTTTATTTTTTAAAAGACCTATTTATTTATTATATGTAAACTAGGTTGGAATCTGAAAGGTGGCTGACAAGAGTGAAAAGAAAACCTCCATTAAATAAAAGATGTGTTTGGCTTGAGATTTTCTGAGTCTGGGCTCTGGGCACAGCTTGAGGCCAAGTCTCATGGTTGAAGAAATCAGGGAATACATTCTCAATTAAAACTATCATGCATTTTTGTGAGTTAGTTGTGCAGAACTCCTACTGTAGCTGTTTTCACATGCACCAGGAGAGGGCATCAGATCTCATTACGGACAGTTGTGAGCCACCATGTGGTTGCTGGGATTTGAACTCAGGACCTCTGGAAGAGTGGTAGGTGCTCTTACCCCGGTAAGAGCCCAGTAGTTTTATTTCTTATTTCCTACATGTCACACATTTTCCTTAAAAGGATGTACAACAAACAAGTGAGCTGTCATCCCAGGAACAATTTTTTTTTTTGTCTTAACCTGACTGAAGTTCAGTTGACATGCAAATGTGACACAAGATTAAAATGTGGACCAGGAACAGTTTGCCCTCAGATCAACCGTGTTTGGCACTGAGTGGCTTTAAACTTTTTTTTTTCCTTTTTTTTTTGTTGAGAAAGGGACTGTATTTAACTCCAGCTGTGTAGAACTTACTATGTAGACTAAGCTGGCTTGAAACTTGCATCCATCCACCTGCCTCTGGCTATATGGTGCTGGAAGCAAAGATGATGCCACCACACCTGGCCCCATTTATAATTTTTTGAGACAGTCTTTACCAGATGAAGCTGGTTTGAAACTCACTGTGTAGCTTAGGCTGCCCTCTAGACTCTCAGCCTCCTCTAGAGCCTGGTTTACAAGCATGAGCTACTGCTCTTGACTAGACTGGAATTTTGACCTACAAATTTAGCTAAGTAGTATTGGTATTGACACCCTGACAGCATTTTTAATCTTCAAGAATTTTAAAGATTCATGAAAGTAATCCTTAGTGATTATCTCTTGAGGGCAGAGATGAGATTTCCATTTAACTGCTGAAGCAGTTTAGCACCCCACCCCACCCCCACCTCCTAAGGCAAGGCCAGGCTGGATCTGGATCTAATGATGAACTTCTCAAGACCCTTTAGCTTGACTGAGGTTAGTAACAAATCAGTGTTTTGTGTCTTTAAAAAAAATGTTTTCTATACTGCACTCTGTATTTTAATCTTCAAAACTACTGTTAGGATTCCAAACCACTGTGATTTTAAACTAGGTTGGAATCTGAAAGGTGACTGACAAGAGTGAAAAGAAAACCTCCATTAAATAAAAGATGTGTTTGGCTTGAGATTTTCTGAGTCTGGGCTCTGGGCACAGCTTGAGGCCAAGTCCCATGGTTGAAGAAATCAGGGAATACATTCTCAATTAAAACTATCATGCATTTTTGTGAGTTAGTTGTGCAGAACTCCTACTTAATGAACTTGATGATGCTATGTGGGATTTTTGCCTAGATGAGGTAGAATGTAATACTACACATTTGATTGTACATGAGATAAATTGTAATAAAATGGGTTTTCTTTTGACTTTGGTAAACCGGAGAGGATCCACTTGGAAGTATCTACTCTAAAGCTTGTCTTTTTCTTTTCTTTTTTTAATTCCCCATTCTTATTCTACTGTCTGCTCTAATTAAGTGATGTCTGGCAATCCCCAAACTGACTAGACTGCAATGAAAAATATCCTCTACTCATTTAGCCTCTTTTCCTTTTTCTTCCAGGAGACTTGCTGAACTTGTCATGTATTTCTTAGCAGAATTTATTAGAGCAGTAGGCAAAGCTTCCTGGGAATATAAATAATGATGATTATAAAGAACAGTTTACCAGGGAAGGCCATTATCTTTGACTTGCAAACCTCTTACAGCTAGTGTTTTGCTTATAGTTGTTTAATACAAAAGCACCTTAGCCTTACCTCTTGTAAGGAGGTGTCCTTTCCCCTTTTGTACATGGAGGTCATTTCTGTAAAGAACAGAAGATGTCACCTTGGCCAAGCAAACAGCTTGTTTTTCTGGACAGACATTATATAAGAAGGCTTTTGGAAGTAAGTGCTTTTCAAGGAACAAGTGTCTAGGTGCCTTCTTACCTGCTGTCACAACTAGCAAAGAATCCTCTGTGTGTTGAATGCTAAAAGGTTTGTAATGCTGACAAGTAGGAATTCACTTTTTAAAAGATTTATTTATTTATTCATTTATTTAATGTATATGAGTACACACCATAGCTCTACAGATAGTTGTGAGCCTTCATCTGATTGTTGGGAATTGACTTTTAGGACCACTGTTCACTCTGGCAACCCTGCTCTCTCTGGTAGACATTCCCCCTCCCCCCTCTGGTCGGCCCTGTTTGTTCAGTCCCTGTTAGCTCTGGCCCAAAGATTTATTATTCTTCAGACACACCGGGAGAGGGCATCGGATCTCATTTTGGGTGGTTGTGAGCCACCCTGTGGTTGCTGGCATTTGAACTCAGGACCTTTGGAGGAGGAGTCAGTGCTCTTAACTGCTCAGCCATCTCTCCAGCCCAAAATTTTCTTTTTTTTTTTTGAGGGGGTTTTCGGGGAGTGGTTTCAAGACAGGATTTCTCTGTATAGCCCTGGCTGTCCTGGAATTCACTCTGTAGACCAGGCTGGCCTGGAACTCAGAAATCCGCCTGCCTCTGCCTCCCAAGCGCTGGGATCAAAGGCGTGCGTCACCCCCGGCCAGCCAAGCTTTTCTTTTAATTGCCTTGTACACAGTTCTGGGCAGTCTTGGTCCTGCCCACAAGTCTGTGGTATTTTAAACCAAGATAAGGCATCTCAGTCTTTTCCTATATAATTTTGGATGTGAGTGGAATGTCTTTTAAAACAATCCTGTGGTTTGTTAGTATATTCATAGTTATACAACTGTCAGTGTGGTCAATTTTAGAACATTTCAGCACTCCACAAAGGAACTCCATACCAGTGCTTACTTCTCACCCACTTCACTGACTTTCCCAGCCTTTGACAACCACTAATCTTTTCTGACTCTGAGTAGGCCACCCCCTTGATATAAATGGATTAATAAAGTGTGTAGCTTTAGTGATGGGCTGGCTTCTTTCATGTAATACAGATGAATCTCACACTGTTGAGTATTCTTCAAGGCTTGATCACATTCATAGTGTGGATAAACCATATGTTTATTCAACTGTGCTCATTAGGTTTTGTTTGTTTTGTTTTTGGTCAGTTTCACACAAACGAGGATTCACAATTCACCTGGCTTTTTTTTTCCTCTTAGATGAATTATTTTATAAGGTTCAGCTCATTGTGAGCAGCCCCAACTCTGGGCAGGCGGTTCTGGGACCCACGAGCCTAAGAACATTCATTCCTCCATGGTTTCTGCATTGCCTTGTCCGGCAGACGGCCCGGAACCTGGAAACTAAACTAACCCTTTCCTCTCCGCTTGGTTTTGGTTAGTGTTTTATCACAGCACCAGAAACCAGAGAAGGAGGATACATCTGGGTTTATGCACACCTGTTTTGGGTTTATGTACACCCTTTTCCTGTTGTGTGCAAGCTTTTATGTGGCAATAAAATTGATAGCATTTGTTAGGAAATGCAGTAAAATGGTTAGAAGAATTACAAAAATGCTCATTATCACTAAATCTGTTTACTATAGATAGGTTTCCATACTTGGTTTAAGGCCCCCCCCATTTCTGGGGTTCAGTGGGGTTCTCTTTCTGTTTGGCTGCCACTATTTTTTTTTTAAATTTATTTATTTATTTTTTTATTTCATGCACATTAGTTTCCAAGGGGGCTGGATCCTCTGGAAGTGGAGATGGGTGTGAACTGCTGTGTGGGTGCTGGGAATTGAACCTGAGTCCTCTAGAAGAGCAGCCAGTGCTTGCATCTTCAGCCCTCCTCTCTCTCCTCTAAAACAGGGTTTCTCTGTGTAGTTTGTATGCCCTGGAAAGCACTTTATAGACCAGGGTGGCCTCAGACTCAGATCCACCTTCCTCTACTTCTCAAGTGTTAGAATTAAAGGTGTGCTTCACCATACTTGACTGGCTGTCACTTTTGACTCAGCCATTATTACTTCCTCTGTCCATTTGTGACTTTTAAAGATTTATTTATTATGCATACAGAGTTCTGCCTGATTGTACACTTGCACACCACAAGAGGGCGTTAAACCACATTACAGATAGTTGTGAGCCACCATGTGGTTGCTGAGAATTGAATCAGGACTTCTGGAAGAGAAGCCTTAACTTCTGAGCCATCTCTCCAGTCTCTCTTCTGCCCATTTGTAAACTAATGCTATTAACATGTTTGTTTGTTTGTTTACATATTTATTTGGTTTTTCCAGACAGGGTTTCTCTGTTTAGCCCTGGCTGCCCTGGAACTCACTCTGTAGACCAGGCTGGCCTCAGAAATCCTCCTGCCTCTGCCTCCAAGTGCTGGGATCAAAGGCGTGCATCACCACTGCCCAGCTCATTAACGTGTTTCTGTAGGAAGCCATGTATTTCATGGTTCATCATAGGATAATTTGCTTCTTGTGGCTCAGATTTTTTTTCCCCCTGTAGTAGGTTTTCAAGTGAGTAGTTACCTCAAATTTCTGATTTTTCAGGTCTTCATTCCTAAATGGCTCTACATTGAGTAAAGGGCTGATGCACCACCCCTACACACACACGCACGCACGCACGCACGCACGCACGCACACACACACTTTAACATTATTATTCTTACACACACACTTTAACATTATTGTTCTTTTTTAAAGAGTTTCTTTATGTAGACCAGGCTGACCCCAGGGAGATCCTTCTGAATGCTGAGACTGAAGGTTAAAGGTGTGTGCTACTCCTTACTTAAGTTTACTTGGTCCTAGGCTGGCCTAACAGGCAGAATCTGCTACACTTGTCTCAGCTTTAAACTTATATGTGGTTAGTGATTATCTCTGTTAACATTGTTTGTCAACATAGTTCCAGACGAAGAATTAACTACTAAGAAAATCTCTTTTAAATTCTCTTTTCAGAGTGTGTGTCTTTGAAATGGGCACTTATCTGGCTTCAATTTACTCTGTGTGTGTGTGTGTGTGTGTATGATAGCCTTAAACAGGCCATTCTGCCTCTACCTCCCAGCCCATTAAAACACTAATAAGTGCTTTTCATGACAAATGTAAAGTGAAAGATCTTTGAAGAGACCTGGAACATAATTCTTTGAAACTTTATCTCCTATATGTAGGTATTTTGCCTGCATGTATGTGTGCCTGGTGCCTGTAGAGGCCAGAAGAGGCCATTGGATTCCCTAGGACTGAATTCACAAACAATATTGATTGAACTTCTATGTGGGTGCTGGGAATTGGACCCAGGTCCTCTGGAAGACCAGCCAGTGAGAGCTTAACTACTGAGCCATCTTGCTCTTTTTTAAAAAATACTTCTGATTTGTTAGATTTATTTTTAATGTGATGTGAAGTCATTTAGATGATACAGTTGCTTATTGGAAGGAAACATGTGGTTTTAGCTCATGTTTTTTAAGCACTCAGAAACCAAAGCAGGGGCAACAAGAGAAGTGAAGTGGGAAATTTGCAGATGACAGTTAATGCTACCCCATGAGATTGGGTAGCATTCTGTGAAGGTTGGAGGGTACCGAGTGTACATGGTGCTAAGAATGGCCACACTGCTCCACGCTTTTCCTCAGGATTCCTGTTGGGTAGGAAGCCAAATACTAAGAGGTCTGTGTTTGAGAAGTTACATGTTATACAGAGTTTAAGTTCATTGTCAGATTTTATTTATTTATTTTTCTAATGATTCTAACTTCACACTCTCACCTTTGTAATGACTTATTTGAAGGCTATTAATTTAGCTTACCTATTTATTGGGTGCCCACTTCAACTTAGAGGTTATGTGTGTCCCTGGGTGTTTGTATGTCTAAGAAGTTAGTATTTTAAGCTTTGCCTTAACTGAAAATATGTTCTGCTGTGCTGCTTTTTGTGTGGTGTACCTATATACATAGTTGTATCATCTGGAAAACAGCCACTATAGCCCTCCCACTAAAATTAAAATTGCTTATTAGAGCTAATTTTAGAATTGAGTTAGTACTGCCCTATAATGTAATGCAGAATATTTCCCAATAATGCCTAGGTTAACAATGATAGTCTTGCTGTATTGTGCAAAAAAGGCTTCTGTTCAGACCCAGCTGGGTTTCAGGCTTAATTCATTGCTCTATGGTGGGATCACCACAGCTGCTGTGGGGCCTTTACAAATGCAAAAAAGCTGTCAGTGTTTGTTTCATCAGCTGCATAAGTGATGAGGCCAAGTTGAGGAATCCATTCCAGTGCGCAGTGTGCAGGCTGTAGCCATTATTGTTTACAGAATTAGTGTGTTGGAGCTTTAAAATAGTTGGCACATCATCTGCCCTTTAAGAGGCCTAGACTAAGGAACCTGGGACAGTTGGTTGTCCTTGTACTGCTTGTGGGTCCCAGTCTAGCTCTTGTCTTTTAACAGGGATCTAGTCTTAACCACTTTCAGTGCTCAATTTTTGTCCCAGACTTAAAAGGCATTTACCTAGAATTTTGCAACTGACTTTTTTTTTAATATTTATTTATTTAATATATGTGAGTATGCTGTTGCTGTCTTTACACACACCAGAAGAGGGCATCCGATCCTATTACAGATGGTTGTGAGCCACCATGTAGTTGCTGGGATTTGTAGTTGCTCAGGACGTCTGGAAGAGCAGTCAGTGCTCTTAACGGCCGAGCCATCTCTCCAGCCCCTACAATTGACTTTTAAAGTCTTAATCACCTTACAGCTCCAAGTAGGTATGATTGTCAGCAGAAACTTAAATAGTATTCTAGATTTAGCCTTGTGAGATTGAATTTGTGAAGTGAGACAGCTTTTCTTTTCAGCAATCCAGAAGTTAGGACCACTTGACAGCAGACCCACTGGTAAGGACACTTTTTCTTAGTTACATTGACTTCTTCAAGTCCCGATATAACTATAGGTGCATGCCTAGTTTTTGTTTGGCAAGGAGGCCTTAAGGACCAGTACACATAGTTTCATTGGTATTTCTTTTTTTTTTTTTTAAAGATTTATTTATTATTATAAATGAGTACAAAGGACAGGGTATCAGATCTCATCATGGGTGGCCGTGAGCCACCATGTGGCTGCTGGGACTCGAACCCACGACCTTCGGAAGAGCAGTCAGCGCTCCTACATGCTGAGCCATCTCACCAGCCCCATCATTGGTATTTCTTTCACATGACAGTGTAGAATCAAAATGTTTCTCATCTTCATGTGCCTCTGCCCTTGATGGCCTGAGACTTGCTATCCAGCCTTGCTTTGGGTTTGAGTTTTTCCAGCCCTGTGGTGTTGGACTGACCATAGGACTTCATGCACGGCAGACTAACCTTTCATTTAACCCATCAGTTCTGGAGTCTTTGTAAATGTCGGGGGATATGGTTGCTCTGCCCCAACTGGAGCTTTTCAAGCCTCTTAAGCCAACTAAGATAAAGAATTGTGTTTCCATATTTTATTCCACTATTGTTGGAAAGGCCACAATAGTACTCTCCCATATTCAAGAAGGATGCCACAAACTTGAGGGGCTCCAAAGGAAAGGTCAGTTCTTCCACTGAGCTTTATCTGAAATAACTATCACTCCAGCTTGCCAAATATAAACTGGACATGTAGCCATAGCTATACCCCGATCTGACCTATTCAGTGGTTTTCCTACAGGGACACTAATTTCTGGATTCCTGAGTAGAGAGCATCTTAATCTTTTGATTCTAGCCTAAAAGAACAAATGGTGCTGATGAATTCCATGTGGTGGGCTGATTAAGTAGGGTTTGGGGACGATGTTCTTGCTTGACCTAAAAGTATTCCTTAGATGGTCTCTGACATGTATATATTTACTCTCAATCATGGACAACTTCCACAGATATAAATACTTTTTTCTTTTTTTTTCCAAATACTTTCTTTCTTTCTTTCTTTTTTTTTTTTTTAAAACCCCCAGACAGGGTTTCTCTGTGTAGCCCTGGCTGTCCTGGAACTCACTCTGTAGACCAGGCTAGCCTCGAACTCAGAAATCCACCTGACTCTGCCTCCCAAGTGCTGGGATTAAAGGCGTACAAATACTTTTCTAACACCCTTTCTCATGTGCCCACTCTGAACAGCAGCAATAAAAAGGAAAGCTGCAAACAGTGCTGGCCATATTTCCCCCGGGGAAGGATTGATTTTACAGGGCCCCAGAAGGGAAAACAGCCGTTTCATGGTCATTGTTAGCCCCCCTGTGCAGAACCTGGTTGCACTTCCCTTGCTTGACCCATTTCTCTTACGTTGGGTGTTTCGATTATATTTTTGGGGTTAAAGATTCTTGTCAAAAGCCCCTATTGCTTTTTTGAGTCATTTTGAGACAAGACATTTTCTTGTGATGGCTTGAAAAGTTGTTATACATCTTGGGTTAAATCTTCTGTTGAGAGGTAAGTAAACTACGTGTGTGTGTGTGTGTGTGTGTGTGTGTGTGTGTGTTCTAGTAAGTGGGCAATGACTTCTTATGAGCACAGGTCTCTCTGGTGTCTTTCTTCCTAGAAAAATGTGCTACTATAAATGACAACCCTAGTCCCTGCCAACTTAGTATCTGAGTGTCCATGAAGTTTGTTACCCTTGTCTTACGGTTTTGAAGTGGGGCAGACATCCCTGATAGAGGTACGCTAAAGCGTTTACTCACCTCCATTGTCTTCAGCAGCTGCACAGCTGCTTTGATTGGTGTGCTTTACAGCTTGTTGGATGGCCAACTTTATATATGAATCCTCCTTGGCTCTAGGCAGAAACGGTAAACTTAGTACTCTGCATCTAAACAATAGTAC
>JADRCC010564801.1:0-12123 GCA_019843855.1 Hylomyscus alleni
CTTGAACTCATTGGTACAGGGAAAATACCCTAAACAGAACTCCAATGGCTCAGGCTATAAGATCAAAAATTGATAAATGGGACCTCATGGAACTGAAAACCTTCTGTAAACCAAAGGATACAGTCAATAAGACAAATCAGCAACCTACAGATTGGGAAAAAAGTCTTCACTAACTCCACATCTGATGAATGACTAATAGCCAAAATATATAAAGAACTCAAGAAGCTAACCTCCAAAAAATCAAAACATTAATGGTAGACAGAGAATTCATAACAGAGAAATCTTGAATGGCCAAGAAACATTTAAAGAAATGTTCAAAATCCTTAGTGATCAGGGAAATGCCATTCAAAATGACCCTGAGATTCTATCTTACACCAATCAGAATGATTAAAATAAAAAACTCAGGTGACAGCACATGTTGGTGAGGATGAAGAGAAAGAGGAACACTCCTCCACTGCTAGTGGGATTTCAAACTGGTACAACCACTCTGGAAATAAATCTGGAGGTTCCTCAGAAAAATGGAAATTGATCTACCTAAAGACCTAGCTATACCACTCTTGGGCATATACCCAAATGATACTGGACTATACAACAGGGGCACATGCTCCACTATGTTCTAGCAGCCTTATGGGTGATAGCTAGAAGATGGAAACAACCCAGATGTCCCACAATGAATGAATGGATACAAAAAGTGTGGTTCATTTATACAAAGGAATACTATTCAACAATTAAGAACGAGGACATCATGAGTTTTGCAGCCAAATTGATGACACTAGAAAACATCCTCCTGAATGAAGTAATCCAGACCAAAAAGGACATGCATGGTATGTACTCATTAATAAATGGATTCTAGCCAAAAAAGTACAGAATACCCAGGATATATTCCACATAACTCAAGAAGTTTAACAAGCTGAGGGGCCCAAGTGAGAATGGGAGGGAGATAAAAGCAATCACAAGAGGCAGAGGGAGGGAGGGACATAGGTGAGAGAGAAGAGGGGAAGCAAAAGAGGAACATGATCAGGTATTGGGGGTGGAGAACAAGAGAGAATCCTTTAGGGCTAATAGAATAAATGGAAATATGCAACCTTGGGGAGTAGAAGGTGTGGGGAGGGTGAGTCCCTCTAGAATATACCAGAGACCTAGTAGGTGAGAGAATCTCAGGACTCAGAGAGAGGGTCCTTAGATGAAATGCCCAACAATGGGGAGAAGGAATTTGTAGAGTTCACCATCTGAAGAAAGACAGGTCATCAAGTGGAGGTATGGAGTTGCCATTCTACCGTCAAAAACTCTGACCCTAAATTCTTCCTGTCTAAAAGAACTGCAGGGACAAAAATGGAGAAAAGACTGAGAGGGAAAGGAAGTCCAGTGACCAGCCAACTTGAGTTCTGTCTCAAGGGAAGGCTCCAGGGCCTGACACTATTACTGATGTTATGGTGTGCTTACAGACAGTAGCCTAGCATGGCTGTCCTCTGAGAGGACCAACGCACAGATGACTGAGACAAATACAGATACTTATACCCAACCATTGGAGTGAAGTCTGGGCCCCCTGTGGTTGAACTAGGGAAAGGCTTGGAGAAGCAGAAGACTTCCTGCTCTGGCCTCAGTGGGAGAAGATGTGCCTAATTCTCTGGAAACTTGAGGCCTCATGAACTGGGGAGGTGTGTGTGTTGGGGGGGACATCCTCTTGGCGACAGGGAGGAGGAGGAGGAGGAATGGGATGGGGAACCATGGGAGGGCAAACTGGGAAGGGCATAATGACTAGATTGTAAAAAAACAAAAGTAATACAAATATTTAAAAAATTACCCTTTCCTAGCAGTGTGATGATTAATTGGTTATTCAGTGCAAAGTGGTTAAACTTAAAATTAATCATATACACACAAGCAACAAAACCCAGTTCAGCATTTTTACTTATGAATTATATATATATATATATATAATGATCATCACATTATATATATATATATTATATATATATAATGATCATCACCAAAGAAAAAGAGGCCATCAGTTTGAATAGGAGGTGAAGGGTAGGGATTTGAGGTAAGAAAAAGAAGGGGGTTATAATATAATTATATTTTAACTTTAAGAATAAATAAACGGCTAGAGAGATGACTCAGCAGTTAATAGTACTTGTTGCTCTCACAGAAGACTCAAGTTTGGTTCTCAGCATCCTTATGAGTTCATAACCACCTGGAACTCCAGTTCTGTGGCATCTCTGCTTTCTTGTAAACTTAATGGGCAGGAGGCATGGCATGCATACATATATACATGAAGGCAAAAGACTCATACACATAAGATAAATAAATTTAAAAATAAATAATTAATTACATAAGCATATTCATCTCAATATACAAACTTGCTTTAATCTTTTATAAATATTAAAATTCAGGAGTGCAAAGTTTACAGAACCATGGGAGAGCCATGTGGCAAGTTTTGTCTAATGTGCTATGAATAGAAACAAAGAGAATCATTTTGGATTAAGGATTAAACTTCCTGCATAAAGGCCTTGGAAGTCTCCCCTTGACCCATCCAGTATCACCTGCAAAAGGATTCCTGAGCAGCTATTTCATCAGGACCAGTCCTGTAGCTTACTTAGACAGCATTAGTATCTATAAATATAATGTGAATTTAAAAACTTAGCAGCTAGCAGGGATTGGGAATGTAGCTCAATTTGTAAAGCGCCTGCTGCACCACAGTTCTTGGGTTTGATTCCCCACATGGAATAGAAAATAATAACACATGCCTATTATCATGATCTTTGAAAGGGGGAAGCAAGAGGATTAGAAACTCAAGGTCATCTTCAGCTACACAGGTGCCTTCAGATGCCAAAACATCAATAAATGATAGTTGTTTTTTACCCACTCAGAATATGGGATTGTTAATGGGGGAAAACATAGTCTCTAGCCTCTTTTTTCTCCTTCACATCTCAGAAATGGTTATTAAATATAGTATGTGCTTATAATTTTAGATGAACTCATATACTCTAGAGACAAGAATTTATTAGATTAGGTGAAAAAAGCCAAGATTATTTTCCAGTGTAGTAAGGGACTGAAGGACAGTCACTGATTTTCACTGCTAAAATAGAGGCCATCCAGTAGCTCTGGATAAAGAATTTCCAGAGAACCAGAGGGACAGACTTGAAAAGAAGTTAGGCAGAATCTCATACAAGGTAGGTCTTGGGCTATAAAATTTTACTTAAGTTTCATGCAGTTTGTGTTATGTATTGGCCACATACTGCTAAATAATTCTCATAAGGATAGAGCAGGTTTGATTATGATAGCTTAGGAGAGAGAGCATTTATTTGAGCACCTACTAAGAGGTAGATACAGCATCAATACTGTTCATTTGTTACATCATTAAGTCAAGAGATGATGCCTGTGATGTGGGTTTTGACTTGCTTTCCTAGATGAGATCATTGAAGTACCAGGGACATTGAGACCAATCAGTCATCTAGGCTGTATACAAAGCCACCCTGGCTTTTCCATAAGTTAACTCATGTCTCAGCTCCATGTCTCCCATTAATCCCTTGGTTTCTTCAACCAATTTTCTTGACAAACTGGGTCTCACTTTCCAAAATGGAAGCAATAAATTGAATTTTAAAGACACCTCTGACTTCTAAAAAACTCGCACAGGTTTACCTTAGTTACGCCCTTTCCTCTTACCTTGAGGCTCAGAGAGCATGCCTGCTCACCACTGGATTCAAAAAGGTCCACTGATTTGAATCAGTTTCAGGCTTCATATGCTTAGAACAGACAGCAAAATTTGAGACAAAAAAGTTCTTTAAAGAGAAAGTGAACATATCTGAGAGCCCTAACCTTATTTTCTCTTCCAATGTTTTCTCATGAAAACTTTTCCACTCATGAATATGCATAAGCTTAGAAGTTCATAGGAAAGGCCCTGATCGAGGGAGTCAATTAACTTTTTAATTGTATTACCTTGATGGGTTAAAGGAAGAGGCATAAAAAGAACCCACACTTAACAACTTAGAATAGCCATACCATTTCTGGAGACCTTCTTCTAGAAAATCTTTGGCAGAGGAGCTGGACTGTTGGTAATGTCAGAGGGACTTTATGCCTTAGGAAGAGGCGGCTCAGTTGTGATTGGTGGAGAAAGCCTGAAGAGATGAGGTCCAGAGTCTTCAGCTCTTTCTGAAGTTTATCCAACAAATTTGAGTTCAATGGGAACAAGTTGAGTTCTCTTCGGACCAATGTGGTTAGAAAAGTATCTTCTCTTGGCCTTTGGGCAATACTTGGTCTTTGGACAATTTCCTGACCCAACAAGGAATAGAAATGTGAGAAGAGCTCTGAGCCAATAAAGCAGAAGCAGAAATCACTGTCACAGGTGTCAAAGCTGAGCTTGGCCTAGGGCAGGACAAGATGGTATCACCTTGAGACTATCCAGAATTCATTCTGGATAGCTTGATTAGTTTATGGAACCTTGGATCTCTTCCTTAGGAGGGAAGGAAGTAACTCTTCTCAGAGGACATACATGCTCTTTAATGCCCATCATCTGTCTTTCACAATGAAAATGAAAACATTTCATCTTGAGCAAGCATTTAGAATAATAAATCTATGGACTTGTCAGATTAGGAAGTTTAGTGCTACGAGCATAACAAAAGATAAACGCTGAATTGAGATTGAGTCAACAGGAATGGTAGAACCCTTCTAGGAAATTTGGAGTGAAGGAAGGTGAGATCTGTAGGCTTGCCTGAAAATTCCCTAAGGAAGATTCCTGTGATTCTGGGGAATATGAGAAATATGACATCTGTCAGTCCATCCTCTGATGTTCTAATCAGTATTTCATATGAAAATACAGTCAGTGACTAGTGTCCACCATATACACATCTATAGAAAACAAGCCAATAATTCAATATACATACCTCGGCTTGCCCAGAGCTGTCCTTCGCTGTATGTTCCAAGCGCCGGTTTATAGATTTTCTTCTTGGGACACTATGCATGTAGGATAGAGATTGGTCTCCTGTTGGTACAGAGCTGCAGTGGACATTTGCCTCATGGGAAATCTTAAAGAGAGACAGACAAATGAAAGAAAAGAACAGAAATATAGAAGGGAAAAGAAAAGAAACAAGGAGAATATGAGTGGACCATGTGACTTCTTTCAGCGAATTCCAATTCTAACTGAAATTCAAGCCATGACACCAAGGAGTAACTGACTTTACAGTGAAGAACACTTGCTACACACCCTTTCAACATTAGACAATTAACACATGTGGAACACAATGGTAACAGTTAGATACTGTTTCATCTGCTCAAGGAAGGTGTTTTTGACAGATGCACATAGGAAAATAGGTAGAACATAAGGTGTTTGTAGACAAATGTGGAATCTTACTAGAAATGGGAGTCATCGTAGGATGTTTTTATTAGCAAGTTCAACAAAGGGTAGTGAAGGCAATTACGAGCTTTGGCAAGAAGAAAAAAAATTTAAGGTGTTATTCTCCAACAGTGTTATTCAAGTTTATAACAAAATAATAGAGGAGTTAGGGTCAAGGTTAAAAATCTAGCCTCATTGCCATAGACTATGGTGAATTATTGATATTTGATTTTTTTTTCTATATTTTATGATGGTTTTTCATGTTAGTCTGCAGGGCCTTGATGGCTGGGGGGAACTGATCCTGGCGGCAGTAGATGATATGCTTCCAAAACACTATCCATAAGCTAACTAGATACTCCCTTCATGTAACTTTCATATTTTAAATTCTTGACTAGCTAGTACCAGGATTAAGATGCCCCAAAGCAATGCTTCTGTCCCAGTTTGCAAGGGAAATCGTCAGTGTAACAAGTGCTAAGCTGTTTTTATTCTCTTTCCCCAGTGATTCCAAGAAGCTTCACAAAATTTATGCCTTTTGCTTCCAATCCATTTCAGGCTTGGGCATTTTTGGGTGAAGTTGGCATTTTCTCATATGCTCTGAATGGAACAACATATCTTTCTCTTGAAAAACAAACAACCATTCTTTCAAACATGTTCATATTCATCACTTTACAATTTGGTTTCATACCCAATTTTAATTAAATCTTGACTAAAAGTCCAGACCTGTGGTTGGTATTAGTCTCAGGAAATTAAAGTTACTATTAAAGGGACTGTGGTAACTTACTCTTTTCAGTCAACTGATACTGATGGAAAATAACTATCAATATGACAGCAACCTACAGGTATTTGTAATCATGAAATATTTTAAGGCAAAATTAAGAGGCTCTCCACAGTGGGGAAGAATATCAGTTATAGAATATGCATGTAAAGAAGAGTTGGTTATGTTACATACTCTGAACAAGGCATCACATGGGGATATATATCAATCAATTTTCCTCCTACAGCAACCCTGTGGTTTTTGCTCAGTTTCATAGCTGGAAAGCAGAGGTTTGCAGAAAACATAAATATACACATACGAAAACGCACATATGTATATATGTATATATGTATGTATGTATGTATGTATGTATGTATGTATAGGGTTTCCATAAGTCTCTGCCAGGCACTCTAACAAGCCCTAGAATGAACAGATCACAATCTTCCATTGCTCTCATAACTTGCGAACAGTTAGAGGCACAGTAAGGAACCATGACAATAGGATAAGATAGGGTAGAAAAAGCCCTACTAGAGCAGTGCATAGATTCACCTAATATGGACTTAGAAGTCCAGGTCGTCAGGGAATGTCACCTATGTCTAGACTTGAAAAAGACATTAGATTTTGAATGGCTAACAACAGGTTATGGAGGAGAAGGGATGATAACAGAAAAAAGGGAAGTGAACAGAGAAAATGGAGTATACAGAGGGGAGAGAGAAAGAGAGAGGGAGACAGAAAGAGAGAGAGAGACAGAGACAGAGACAGAGAGACAGAGAGACAGAGAGATCATTTCAGAATCTAGTATTTGGGAAAGGACTTGTTATTAGTCTGTGCTCTATCTGAAAACAGTACAAAATCCTCAAAATCCTGCTTTTGGATGACAAAACCATCTTCAGTACATTTAGTCAATGCTAGTTTTGTGATATTGACTTATAAGAATTGTTAAAAATAAATCATAAAATTCTATAAGTATTTTAGAAATGCTCGAAACCAAATAAATCCTACACATTGAAAATATGGGTCTAATTTCATTGTTCTACATCTGGAAGTTCAAGTTTCCCAGCACTTTTTATTGAGGTTTTTTGGCATCTATGTCAAATATAAAGTGGCCGAAGTGATATGTCTTCTGTTTTGTTAATTTGCCTACCTGTCTGGTGTGTGTGTGTGTATGTGTGTGTGTGTGTGTATGTATGTATGTAGATACACAAACACTAAGTATTTGTGTGTTTAAGAATACACATCCATTCTTTATACATATTATTTCATAAGTATATAATATAAAAGAAGAATGTATATTACAATAAGAAAAAAACAAAATAAAGGCAAAAAAATAATACCTGAAGCAAATTTACAGTTTAGAAACAGCCTAGTCAAATGCAACTGGGATCAATAAAGGCTGAATCAGTTCACACCTGTAGATGAGTACACATGGTAATTGCTATAAACCATCAAGTACTAGATATTATGTGACAAGATTTCTTGTAATAGCTGGTCAGTAGAAAGAAGGAAGTTTAAAAAACAGAAAATTCAATGGTATAAAAATTATTAAAATCTGCTCTGTAAAACAGATTAGAACTCTGACTAGATTAAAAACAGAATAAACAAACAAACAACAAACAAATGACAGTGGACTAATGTAAGGAACTCAGTGACTGGCTAGACATGAGTGTTATGGAGGGAGAGGAGTAAAGCCTATTTCAGTTTCTTACTGGTGCAATTGGAAGAGTGGAACTAAGACCATGCTTGATCAGGTCACAGGAAGAAGAGCAAGAGCAAAGATTCTACTTTGAACATGTGGAATTGAGCTGTAAATATATATCCAAGTGGGGAAGCCCTTTGTATCTGCCTATTAATATCTATAGTGAAAGTAAAAATCATGAGGTTCTAATCCATAGATGTATACCATCTAAATAAAAAGTCTTTGAAGAACACTGTTACCAACTAGCTGTGATAGTTATTAAAATGAAAGCACTAACACTTTTATTTTCATGCTGCCAGATGCTATAAGCACATTTTAATTTATATTTTAGAATAGTGTTACTGTCTTTGATGTTAGTCACACATTCTTTAAAAAAATTATCAAAGAAATCAGCACTAATGTTTCTGAGAAACTGTATATATATATGTATATATACATATATATATACAGTTTTATATATTATATATATTACATATATATAATATATACGTGTATGAGTTACACACACACATATTCAGGTTTATCCAGGGAATGAAAAAGAATATTAATAAATAGCTCATTCCTCATCTTAGGAGACCTTAGACAAGTCCTTAAGGCTTGTCCTGCTCATTTTTAGATGTATTATTATTCTTAAAGATATAAAATGTTGTGTTCTTATAACCTGTTAAGCCTTCCTCTTATTAAAGATATCCTTTGAATATCATCTACTATTTGATGCTTGCTTGCCCTCCTTCATGCTGTCTCAGCCTTTATCAGTAACTTCTCTTTTGGAGCAAATTAATCTGTCCAGATTGTGGGCCACATCCCACAATTATTTTTATCTGGGTGTGAGTGATAAAGATCTAGAAGTCATTTTGATTGGTGTGTTTCTATAACTACAGCAGGATTCCATTTACCACTTAGTCAAGGTGGTAATGAGGGTTTCTGTACCAAGCAACTGTGGCTGCCATCTGGCAAGCCAGCATTGCATGCCTGCCTGGCAGACAGAACCAATTAGTCAGTCCCCACACCTCCCAGGAGCCCTTCCTGTATTTGGTAGCTGGTGCTCCACACTGAACCTCTCAAAAGTCCATGATGAATTCTAGGTGAGGATAAGAAAGTCATTTCCCTTTGGTGTTACAGAGCCAGTAAAGACTCCAGACTGAGGAAGTTCGTGAGCTGAACTGCTGACACAGCAAACTTCTTTCTTCTGGTCATGGTAATTGCAAGATCCATGTCATCAGTGAGGATCTGAATACAGGTGGACGAACATCAAGTATGGAGTTAGCTTATGTGCTACAAGGGCTTGATTTTACTAAAGCAAAGGAGCAGACTCAATTTGGAGACAGCAGTGCCTAGAATCTGAGCTAGAGCAATCAGATTGACACTTCTCAGCATTATGATACTGGTTTGTCTCTGCTTCCTTATCTGTGAACTAAAGATGTAATTGTTCCTAAGTGTTCCTTGCATCACTGGGTGATTTGTGATAGAAATTAGTTAATGCATGTAAAAATATTAGACTAGTGCTTGAGATGTGGCAAATGATATCTGCTAGCTCTAAATGTGAGTAAAGAATTGCTAAAGTTACAGTGTAGGAAGAACTTTTTTCATGCTGATGAAAGAACCCTTGACAAAAAGTGAATTGAAGAGGGGAGAAAAAAAATCATACATAATTAGTTTCACTCTATAGCAACATATAGAGGGTAGAAATCCATAAGTTTTCTATTTTATGTTTTAGTTTTTAATTATTTATATTATGCTATTTTCTAGCAATTGTGTAATATTTTATGATTAGGGAAATCAATTAAAATTTAAATAAAACAGAAGGCATACTGTGTAGCTCAATTAGCACAGTGCTTATCTAGCACCTACAAGTCCTGAGTTCCATCATCACCACCATATAAACCAGGAATGATGGCACATGCCTACAATCCTAGTATTCAAGAGGAAAAGAAAAGAGGATAAGAGGCAGAAGGTAGTTCTCAACTACACAGAGTTTGAAACCATTTTGGGATATATCAGATCTTGTGTAGAAGAAGAGGAGGAGGAGGAACAAGAAGGGTTAAAGAGGAATAGTAAAAGAAGGACCAGGAGGAGGAAAAGAAGAAGGAGCAGGAGGATATTGATTAGGAGGAAGGAGGAGGAGCAAGAGGAAGAGGAGGAGGAGGGGGCAGAAAACAGCAGGGGCAACCATGGTAAAAGGGGGTCAGGCATCCTATCTACGCCCTTATGAGTCACTTTAACTTGGAATCTCAGGTTGTCATCTGTCAGAATAGAGAAACAACTGTGGCATGTGCATCTGGTAATACAATGCACAAAATGCAAATAATATGTATCTCAAAGTACCTGGTCATATAAAAGAGTTTGTTTTGTTTTTTTTGCCTTTTTTTGTTTTTTGAAACTATTATTTTTACTAAAGTCATTCTTGAGAGTGACAAAACAGAGATATCAATGCTAGCATCAAAATTAGAGGAAAACTCAGAGACTTTTAGGTGTTCATACAATACTATTTTAATCTTGCTAGTTTATTCTTTCCTGCTCTAAACAGACCATACCTTCAAGGACTCACCATGAGAAAGCCAATAGAAAATACTAAATGGAGGACAGGAGGCCTGAGTTTTAGCCTTCGTTGTCCCACTGACTTACTGGTCACATTACTTTCATAAATGGACTTCAGTATTCAGTTAGAATACCCGGAATACATCCTGAAATATGCTGGTGGGATGTCAAGTATTCCAAATACACAGTCTTTTGCCTGGTTTCTTAAGCTTAGAATCCATAGGCATTCATTTCCTCCTATGGATAAAATCTAGATGGCATCTTGTTGAGTTTTTAAAGGGCTATTAATATTATAAGCTAAAAATATTTCTCTTTGAGTTTATGCAGACTTTAATCAGTATTCTACTAAAATATCTGGCTGTCACTTAATGCTTGGCAGCATTGCAAAACGCCCACTCTATGTATCCATTTAATTGAAATTTCAGTAATTTTTGGAAATGACACTTTGTTATCAATGAATCATTAGTTTGGTCTTGATTTGGATCCAGTTTTCAATTGGTGCTGTACTTGCCTTTTAATTTCAAATTACTGATCACTTGAATTTCTCCTTCTCAAGACAGTTTTTATGGATTGTTCATTCAGATGCTTACCAGCAGAATCTGGTGATATCTATTTCCATCAAAATAGTTTGGGGTCCACAGGTTTTTTTGATATTCAGACAGGGGTTCATGGGATTTTGAAAATTAATAGTCTTTTCTTCTTGTAATGTGAAAGCAGACAGCCTTCTCCAACAGGCTGGAACCTCACATGGTATTCTGGTTATATTCATGTCAACTAGACAAAAGGTAGAATCATTTGAGAAGAGGAAACTTCAACTTAGAAGATGCCCCCTTCAGATTGGCCTTTAGTCAAGCCTGTGAGATATTTTGTTGATTAATGACTGATGTAGGGATACCCTTCTCATTTGGGGTGGTGTTATTCTTGGTTAGGTGGTTCTGAGTTATATAGGAGACCAGGCTAGGCAAGCCATGGAGAGCAAACCAATAAGCACCATCCCTCAATGGTCATTGCTTCAGTTCAGGACTCAAGGTTCTTGCCTTTCTATATCTATGATTTTCCTTCATGATGGACTATAAGCTGTCAGATAAAATATTCCCCTTCTCCATCCTTAAGTTGCTTTTGATCATGGTGTTTATCACATAATATAACATAAACTTAAGACACATGGCTAATGATACTCAGTTACTGTATCGATTGCTTAGTATCAGTGAGTTTGCCACAGTTATGTTGACCAACTCAATTTGTTGTAGACAAAGTTTTACGACACAAAATCCCCTCAAAATTTATTTTCAAGTTGAAAATGAAGCATTTATAATTTCTAGTCTATGAAAAAAATACTTATTTCTATTTGTATATGTTTACATGAATTTATGTCTTCCTCCATACTTTCCTAATGGATTACCAAGGAAAACTTGGCTATTTCTTGTTACTCACCCTGCTATCCAGGAATCTGTTACTAAGTACTCTGCTTAAGAACTTTTGATTGCTTTCTGCTTTCGGGCTGCTTCTTGGTTTCTTGCTTTCTTCCTTCTCTACTGGGTTAGCAGTTATTTGTTGCTCAGAAGAGTCAGTGGGTCCTGTCAGGTCTCTGCTCACCTGTCTTGAATAATCAGTCCTGGGTTTCTGGAGTGAGGTTTGAGATTCTGTCTTCAACTTCTCATTCTGCTTACTGTGAAGAGAGTTTGCACCTTGTCAGTCATAAGGAACACTCATCATCATACACAACGCTGGCATGAGAAGCAGAAGGTGTGAGTTTGGAAGCGTGAACAGCAGTAACAGCCCTGTGAGATGTAGTGGTAAACATGG
>JADRCC010564802.1:0-13987 GCA_019843855.1 Hylomyscus alleni
GGAGAACCTCTGTCTGTCAGCATTTTTCAGATCTTGGCACTAATTATGCAAAGATCATTTTGCCTCTGCCATGTATAATGAAAATGATTTTACAGAAATGGAATTTATCATGCAATATGCTATGAAAGAAGGCGTTTTTCTTAAAAGACTACCTTGCTTTTCCACTCTTTTATTTATCCCCCCCTTCTTCTCGCTAGATAATCAAATACAAACGTTATATTAACCTCCAAACCGCTTCAATTAAAACGCTCATCCAAAATTTGAAAACAATTAAAAAACCCATCATCTCAGATTTAGCGTTCTTGGGTGGGGTTGTTTCCATTTGCCGCCACCACATAAATGGCAGGCAACATTATCACAGGAAACACCTTCCAGAAAGCCGTGTCTCGGGCTCCATCCGTGGGGCCTATGGTTGCTCCTTCAGCTCGGGTCTTATTAAAAATCCACACACCCTGGAGTATTTTCATCATGTTCAAATGCCTTGAAATACTTGATGGCTGCAATGAGCTCACCATCTGTCTCCCATCCCTTTCCCTACTCAGGAGATGGTATATGGGAGAGGAACAAGAATGGATTCTTCTCCCGGGAGGTCACTGACCCGAGGAGGAGAGTTTCCGGCTTGGATCTTCTGAGCAAAGGTTCTGTATTCCCCGATTAAGTCAGAACTGACATTTCCCAAAGAAGAGTATGCAGGGAGTTTGTTAGGGGTCAAGGAAGTTGTGCAGAGCAGGAATCCCTTGGCTTAACAAGAGAGGCAGGGAGAGGAGGGGGAAGGGGGAGGGGAAGGGGAAGGGGGAGGGAGAAGGGGAGAGGGAGAGGGAGAGAACGAACTCTTGTTTTCTGCTTGGGCCAGCATATGTGTATTGAATGGTTACTATGTATACGAGGCATGCTGGCAGATGGTAGAGTGGGGTCTTCAGGGTGAGGTAGACTCATTCCCCAAAACTCCTGGGATTGACACTCTCATGTGACTTTGCTATATTTGCAAAGTATGACTTACCAATGTGCATCCAAAGATTTTGGGGATGTGTTGCTCCTATTGGCCACCTATTGACCCAGCAACCAACTGTCCATCCACTACAGAGGTACAATCACTTACGTGTGTAAAGATTTAGCTACAGCTGTGTCCACTACAGCATTACCTGTAAACACAGAGACAAAACATCCCTGAAGAACCGAACTGTCCAATGAAAAAGAATTCACAAGTTGTTGATGATGGTCTGACCTCAGGAGGAAAGTGCTTTGAAAACATTTGAAGAATATTTACTGGTGTGTGTGCATGTGTGCGTGTGCGTGTGCGTGTGCGTGTGTGTGTGTGTGTGTGTGTGTGAGAGAGAGAGAGAGAGAGAGAGAGAGAGAGAGAGAGAGAGAGAGAGATTGAGAGAGAGAGAGAGAGAGAGAGAGAGAGAGAGAGAGAGAGAGAGAGGGGGAGGGAGTCTAGTATATTGTTAAGACACAGAAAACAAACAGGATGTCAAATAATGGGATCTCAGTTTTCTGAAAAGTTAAAAACATGGATGTCCATGTCCATGGCAGTGTGAAGGAGAAGCAGGGAGCAGGTGTGTTTATCTTGGGATCTGCCTCATTTACAGTTTTTGGATCAACGAACTGAACCCACCATCTAAAACATACACCCTACCACCTAGTTCCTAGGGTTCTATTCTATCAACTCCTCTGTTGACTTCCTCTTTAGACCCCTCCCCCATAATGCATTGCTTTGACTGCTCAGTAAAAAAATCATCATTTTCAAAATGTGAATGGGAGCAAATGGATTGGAAACTTTGGGCAAAGAACGCTGATCTGGAGACCAGCCAGGCTGACTTCCGGATGACCTCTCCTTCCTTTTCCTCTCCTCACTGTTCCTCCTAATCATTGATATTCTTGCTTCCCCCAGCCCATCCTCAACTCAGCCTAGGACTTTGCTTGTTTGGTACCTGTCTTAGGGTTTGTATTTCTGCACAAAACACCATGACCAAGAAGCAAGTTGGGGAGGAAAGGGTTTATTTGGCTCACACTTCCACATTGCTGTTCATCACCAAAGGAAGTCAGGATAGGAACTCACACAGGGCAGGAACCTGGAGGCAGGAGCTGATGCAGAGGCCATGGAGGGGTGCTGCTTACTGGCTTGCTTCTCCTGGCTTGCTCAGCCTGCTTTCTTATAGAACCCAGGACTACCAGCCCAGGGATGCACCCCCACACACAATGGGCCCTCCCACCTTGATCACTAATTGAGAAAATGCCTTACAGCTGGATTTCATGGAGGCCCCTTTCTCTGTGATAGCTCCAGGTTATGTCAAGTGGACACAAAGCCAGCCAGTACAGTACCATTGTTTGATTATCTCTGGAAGGTCTTAGTTCTCTGGATGTATCTTTAGACAGTGGTTCCAGGAGCACTTACAAGGACCCAGTCTTCTCCACCAGGGTGGGTCACCATCCAGTTTACAGGTGTCTTGGATCAGAACTGGTTGAGCAGCTCAGTTTTAGTCAGATGTGGTTCAATCTTGGATTGCCCAAGCCTAGCTCTTAATCAGGATTTGGTGTAGGGCATTTCTCTTTATGGAGTTCTATGGTTGGATGATCCCAATGATAGGCACCTGTAACACAACATTCAAATAGAGTAACTTAAATAATCCATGTCCAAAATTTCCACCTGGGAGCCAGATCCTATGTCCTTTTTTTTTTTTAATTTGTGAACGTGTAGGCCATATATGTGTGTCCATGTTTGTGTATGTTTACGCACATAGAGGCCAGAGGTTGACATTAGGTATCTTTCTCCATCTCTCCCTACCTTACTTTTTGAAAGTTTCTTTCTCTAAGCCAGACTCCCCTGATTTTTTAAGACTTGCTGGAGTGAACTTGGGGGCATCTGCTGCCTCCACCTCCCCCACTGCTGGGATTAGAGGCTTCATCACCACGCCTGGCTTTACGTAAGTGCTTGGAATCCGAACTCAGGATTCCATCCTTGAGCAGCAAGCATACCCCACCTCCTCGCCCTGCCTCCCCCCGCCATCCCCCTAATCCAACATTTGTGTTCTCTGCTTTCACTAAGATATAATTGTTCACTTGGTTTTGACTGACCTTTGGGTTAATATCATAGTTCAAAAGAATTGGTAGTAGGGTATTAAGCCTATCTAACCACGCACCTAACTAGTTTAGACTTTATTCTGGCTCTAGAGACAGACACGGAAGATCATGATTAGACTGTAAGACAGGTTGGGCAAGTTTTTCACTGCACATCCATGATAACCACTGCCGTGTTTCATACAGGGCATCCTTACATGCCAGTCACTGAGACTGCCAGGCCTTATGACCTTAAGTAGCCTTGTTGTGAGTTAAATATTATTATTATTACCATGACATGAATGAGAACTGACCTGTCTTAAGGTCACAGAGGACTGGAGGCAGCCCGGTCATTCAAACCCAGCATCTGATAATCACAAATCCCCTGGATGTCACCACTCGTCCACACCACCCAGAGTGCTCTCTCCAAATCTCTTCTTTGGGAAGAGTGTCTCACTGAGTTCTAGCATTCTATTCAGAGAAAGGCGAGTTTCTCTGGTTCAGTTTCCTCCAGGCCAGACAAGTCATGTAGCCTTGATCATTTGGACTCTTTTGCTGACAAAATAATCACATAAGCTGAGAATTTATTAACTCAGCAACTGAAGAGACTTGTACTTCTCACGGGATGGGAAAACAGGAATGGGGTTTTTAACTGCAGCCTGAAAAACAGTAACCATACTATGAGATACAATAGTATTCAAGCTATTGACCTATAGGAAACAGGGAAAATGGGGTGATCCCTGGGTTTGGCGAAGGGTACTTCCTTGAGAGAGTTTTCAGGTTGCAGGCAAGGGAGAGAGAATGTGAGGATGCTCATAATTGAGGAGGCAGAGCCGAGACTCTGGGGAAGCAGAGATGCCAGGGACTCAGGGTCAGAACAGTAGAGAGGAGAGAACCGCGTGAGAAGAGAAAATTTAAAATATCCAGAGAGACGTCCTTAGATCTTCCAGAGATGAGTGATAAGCCTGGACATGTGGGGAAGACCAAAGCTTGGGTAAAGAATCATCCCAAAAGATGGAGAGTAATCATGGCAGGCATTTACACAGCATCAAGCACACCATCTGTTTCCCATTAGCTTGGCTGGGAACTGCCCATGAAATGAAAGCAGTGTGTGGGAGAAAGAGAGGTCCTGTGTGAGGACCGCCAAGCCTGAGACCAAACACTGCTGTACACAAAATAATATTAAAAGAAGCACCGTACTTAACTGTAAAATGTTGGCATAGCAGAAACAAGGTAGGGAGACCACTGTGACGCTTTCTATTGAATAGTACACTTGAAGGTCCCAGCCAATGAACGTCGAGATAAAGGATATCTAGATCACAGAAGCAGGAAAAAAAAAAAAAAACGAACAATAAAAAAAAACCACTATTTTATTTTCAGGTGATGTTGGTCATACGTATGGGCAAATATATGGAATCTTCACAGAAGCTACTTGTATTTAATTAACGAGTCTAGCAACGTTGTAGGACGTCTGACTGATACACAAAAGTGAATTGTTTTCTTATTCAATAGTAACAGAAAAGTAAAAGTTGGATTTTAAAATGTCCTTTAAACAAAGTCAATGCTTAAGGCAGAGCCAACTAGAAAGATACACAGTATGAGTTGAAAATGGGCAGAGGCTGGCGAGATGGCTCAGCAGTGAAGATCCTGCATTACTTTTATTGAGGACTTGCTTTTGATTCCCAGCACCCATAGGAGGCAGCTCAGAACCAACTGCGGAACCAAGGGCCACAGCACCCTCTTGTGGACTCTGTGAGTACTGCACTCACATGCACACACAGATACACTTGATTAAAAATAAAATAACTATTAAAATATGAAACACAAGAGAAAATTTAGAGAAGACCTTAAATGGATGAATGAAGAGACCTAGTGTGTTCATAGATGAGAAACCTCAGTCTGGGTAAGAGTCTATTTCCCCCAGATAGATTTCTGATGCAGTGAAATCTCAGTTTAAACCCCAGTGGGCGCTGGGTGGTGGTGGCGCACGCCTTTAATCCTAGCACTTGGGAGGCAGGGGAAGGCGGATTTCTGAGTTTGAGGTCAGCTTGGTCTACAAAGTGAGCTCCAGGACAGCCAGGGCTATACAGAGAAACCCTGTCTCCAAAAACCAAAAAACAAAACAAAACAAAACAACCCAAACAAACAAAACAAAAAAAAACAACCAACCAAAACAAAACAAAACAAAAAAACCCAGTGGGCTTTATTGTAGAGATGACCAAGGTCGTTCTAGAACTCATAATGAGAATGTAAAGGATAAGGAATAGCTAAGAAAACGTTGATAAGAATTGAGTTTGAGACTGACTGTGAAACCACAGTGCCCCACACAGTGTGGGAAATTGATTGGCATATTCACAGGGCAGAATGTAGTCTAAAATTGTGCTTTTCAGTACATGGGAGAAATGAATATCTATATCCAAAGAAGGAGGTCTGACCCATAGTTTGTATCAAATAAGAAAAATTAACCTTAAATGAGTAATAAATGTGAGTGCAAAGCTTACAATTGTAAAAATCCTTGAGTAATAGTTACTATAGATTAGTTACTCTCCCTCCCTACTTGACAGCATCTGCAGATATTTCTGGTTGTCTGTTAGAACTCCAGCACTCAGATAGTTGTGGGAAACATTCTATGCTGCATGTAACCAGCCCAACCACAAAGAATTATCTGGCCCAACATTTAAATGTAAATGAACTTAAATAAATGTTAAATAAATTTAAGTGTTAGTGGCACTAATGCTGGGAGACTGTTCTAGTAGAAAAGCTTTGTGATCTGACTTCAGGCTAAATTTTTTTGTATGACTTCAAGGCATGATCTATCAGAGAACAAGTTGACAGACCGGGCTTTATTAAAAATTAAACCTCCAGCCCTTCAAAGGCATTGTAAAAAGAATATAGAGACAGGCCACAGACTGGATGCTGATACTTGCGAATCACATGTCTAGCAAATGGTCTGTGTCTGTCGTATGTAAAGAACTCTTGAAATTCAACAATAAGGAAACAATCCATGTAAAACTGGGAAAGTAGTTGAATAGAAAGTCCACCAAAACAGATCTAGAGCTGACAGACATTCATATGAACGTGTGTTGGACATCCTTTGTCACTAGCACAAAGCAAGCTAAAGCAAGGAGCCAGTAATGCCTATTTGAGGATGGGTTCAGTTGTCTTCTAGTTGTTGGAAGACTGAACTGCTTAAATGGTCCTTGTGAAAATGAAAGATTGAACAACTCTTTTGGAAACGGATTTGATTTTTCTTTTCTTTTTAAATTGTTGATAAAGTTCTTTTTTTTTTTTTAGTTTTTTTTCGAGACAGGGTTTCTCTGTGTAGCCCTGGCTCTCCTGGAACTCACTCTGTAGACCAGGCTGGCCTCAAACTCAGAAATCCGCCTTCCCTCTGCCTTCCAAGTGCTGGGATTAAAGGCGTGCGCCACCACCGCCCGGCGATAAAGTTCTTTTTATATAATATATTTAGATCACGGTTTCTCTTCCCCCATCTCCTTCCAGATCCTTCCCACTTTCTCATCCTTCTAAGTCCTAAAATAAAAAGTCAGCCGTACCTATCCTAGGATCCAGCTCCGTCATTTAGACACTTCCACAGGAGGAATAAAAGCATATCTCCATAAAGATGTGTCCATGGCGCTAAAGCAGCCTCTCTCTCAACAGCCTCACCTGGGAATTGCTGAAATCCCCACAATGATGGCTAACCTTGTCACCTTTATGGTACTTAGCATCATCATGGAAGCGTGTGAATGTGTCTATAAGGATACTTCCAGAAGGGTCTTTGCAGGGGAAAACATGAGTTTATTCTAAATATGATTCCACCTAAAACTCTAAATCATCTCTGATTGGACCAGATTAGGTCACGTGACCTGATATGCACCAATGGCTACAGCCAGAGTCCCGTGATGCTGCGATTGGCTCAGGCATTGGTTAATCCTCAGGCTGTCTGCTTCCTGCCGGGAGGACACATGGGACTTCCATAGCCAGGGCTTTAGGGGCTAGGATCCCCAGCAGTCCACTCGGCAGGCTAAGATGCTTGCCTCTCTGCCCCTCCTGCCGGCCTCTACCATTCATGTGGATAACCTGCACTGGGGTAACATAGCTGTTCCCCATATCTGTCACAGGCATTTCCTCTTTTTTTTTCTTATTAGATATTTTCTTTATTTACATGTCATATGATATCCCCTTTCCCAGTTCCCCTCTGAAAAAAATAAAAAATAAATAAAATTAAATTAAAAAAACAAAAACAAAAACAAAACCCTGTTCTTTCCCCTTCCTCCTGCTGACCAACCCACCTTCTCCCGCTACCTGGCCCTGGCATTCCCCTACACTGGGGCATAGAACCTTCACAGAGCCAAGAGCCTCTCCTCCCATTGATGACCGACTTGGCCATCCTCTGCTATACACATGCTGCTGGAGCCATGAGTCCCACCATGTATACTCTTTGGTTGGTGATTTAGTCCCTGGGAGCTCTGAGGGTACTAGTTAGTTCATATTGTTGTTTGTCCTAAGGGGCTTCAAACCTTTCAGCTCCTTGGGACCATTCTCTAGCTCCTTCATTGGGGACCCCATGCTCAGTCCAATGGATGGCTGTGAGCCTCTACTTCTGTGTTAGTCGGGTACTGTCAGAGCCTCTCAGGAGACAGCTATATCAGGCTCCCGTCAGCCAGCACTTGCTGGCATCCATAATAGTGTCTGGATTTGATGATTGAATATGGGAAGGATTCCCAGGTGGAGCAGTCTCTAGATTGTCCTTCCTTCAGTCTCTGCTCCATAGTTTGTCTCTGCAACTCCTTCCATGGGTATTTTGTCCCTCCTTTTAAGAAGGAACGAAGTATCCACACTTTGGTCTTCCTTCTTCTTGAGTTTCTTGTGGTTTGTGGATTGTACTTTGTGTATTCCGATCTTCTGGGCTAATATACACTTACCAGAGAGTGCATACCATGTGTGTTCTTTTGTGACTGTGTTACCTCACTCAGGATGATATTCTCTAGATTCATCCATTTCCCTAAGAATTTCATAAATTCATTGTTTTTAATAGCTGAGTAGTACTCCATTGTGTAGATGTACCACATTTTCTGTATTGATTCCTCTGTTGAGGGACATCTGGGTTGTTTCCAGTTTCTGGATATTATAAATAAGGCTGCTATGAACATAGTGGAACATGTGTCCTTATTACATGTTGGAGCATCTTCTGGGTATATGCCCAGGAGTGGTATAGTTGGGTCCTCTGATAGTACTATGTCTAATTTCCAGAGGAACTGCCAAACTGATTTCCGGAGTGGTTGTATAAGCTTGCAATCTCACCAGTAATGAAGTAGTGTTCCTCTTTCTCTACAACCTCTCCAGCATCTGCTGTCACCTGAGTTTTTTATCCTAGCCATTCTAACTGGTGTGAGGTAGAATATCAGGATTGTTGTGATTTACATTTCTCTGATGTCTAAGGATGTTGAACATTTCTTTAGGTGGTTCTCAGCCATTTGGTATTTGTCAGTTGAGAATTCTTTGTTTAGCTCTGTACCCCATATTTTAATAGGGATATTTGGTTCTCTGGTGTTTAACTTCTTGAGTTCTTTGTATATATTGGATATTAGCCCTCTATTGGATGTAGGATTGGTAAAGATCTTTTCCCGGGCTGGTGAGATGGCTCAGCAGTTAAGAGCACTGACTGCTCTTCCGAAGGTCCTGAGTTCAAATCCCAGCAACCACATGGTGGCTCACAATCATCCGTAATGAGATCTGATGCCCTCTTCTGATGTGTCTGAAGACAGCTACAGTGTACTTACATATAAAAATAAATAAATCTTTAAAAAAAAATATCTTTTCCCAATTTGTTGGTTCCTGTTTTGTCCTATTGACAGTGTCTTTTGCCTTACAGAAGCTTTGTAATTTTATGAGGTCCCATTTGTCAATTATTGATCTTAGAGCATAAACTATTGGTGTTCTGTTCAGGAAATTTTTCCCTGTGTCCATGTGCTTGAGGCTCTTCCCCACTTTCTTTTCTATTAGTTTCAGTGTATCTGGTTTTATGTGGAGGTCCTTGATTCACTTGGACTTGAGCTTTGTACGAGGAGATAGGAATGGATCGATTTGCATTCTTCTACATGCTAACCGCCAGCTGAGCCAGCACCATTTGTTGAAAATGCCGTCTTTTTTTCCACTGGATGGTTTTAGCTCCTTCATCAAAGATCAAGTGACCACAGGTGTGTGGGTTCATTTCTGGGTCTTTAATTCTATTGCATTGATCCACCTGCATGTCATTGTACCAATACCATGCAGTTTTTATCACAATTGCTTTGTAGTACAGCTTAAGGTCGGGATGGTGATTCCACCAGAGGTTCTTTTATTGTTGAGAATAGTTTTCGCTATCCTAGATTTTTTGTTATTCCAGATGAATTTGCAAATTGCTCTTTCTAAGTCTGTGAAGAATTGACTTGGAATTTTGATGGAGATTGCTTTGAATCTGTAGGTTGCTTTTGGCAAGATGACCATTTTTACTATATTAATTCTGCCTATCCACAAGCATGGGAGATCTTTCCATCTTCTGAGATATTCTTCGATTTCCTTCTTCATTGACTTGAAGTTCTTGCAATACAGATCTTTTACTTGCTTAATTAGAGTCACACCAAAGTATTTTATATTATTTGTGACTATTGTCAAGGGTTTTATTTCCCTAATTTCTTTCTCAGCCTGTTAATCCTTTGTGTAGAGGAAGGCCACTGATTTGTTTGAGGTAATTTTATATCCAGCTACTTTACTGAAGTTGTTTATCAGGTTTAGGAGCTCTCTGGTGGAATTTTTGGGTCACTTAAGTATACTATCATATCATCAGCAAATAGTGATAATTTGACTTCTTCCTTTCCAATTTGTATCCATTTGATCTCCTTTTGTTGTCTAATTGCTCTGGCTAGATTCAAATACAATATTGAATAGGTAGGGAGAGAGTGGGCAGCCATGTCTAGTTCCTGATTTTAATGGGATTGCTTAAGATTTCTCTCTATTTAGTTTGATATTGGCTACTGGTTGGCTGTATATTGCTTTTACTATGTTTAAGTATGGGCCTTGAATTCCTGAACCTTCCAAGACTTTTATCATGAAGGAGTGTTGGATTTTGTCAAATGCTTTCTCAGCACCTAATGAGATGATCACATGTTTTTTTTTCCCCCTTTGAGTTTGTTTATATAGTGAATTACATTGTTGGATTTCTGTATATTGAACCATCCCTGCATCCCTGGGATGAAGCCTACTTGATCATGATGGATGATCGTTTTGATGTGTTCTTGGATTCTGTTCGCAAGAATTTTATTGAGTATTTTTGCATCGATATTCATAAGGGAAATTTGTCTGAAGTTTTCTTTCTTGGTTAGGTCTTTGTGTGGTTTAGGTATCAGAGTAATTGTGGTTTCATAGAACGAATTAGGTAGAGTACCTTCTGTTTCTATTTTGTGGAATAGTTTGAGGAGTATTGGTATTAGGTCTTCTTTGAAGGTCTGATAAAACTCTGCACTAAACCCACCTGGCCCTGGACTTTTTTGGTTGGGAGACTATTAATGACTGTTTCTATTTCATTATCAGATATGGGACTGTTTAGATCATTTACCTGATCTTGGTTTAACTTTGGTACCTGGTATCTGTCTAGAAAATTATCCATTTCATCCAAGTTTTCCAGTTTTGTTGAGTATAGGCTTTTGTAGTAGGATCTCATGATTTTTTTGGATTTCCTCAGTGTCTGTTGTTATGTCTCCCTTTTCATTTCTGATCTTGTTAATTAGTGTACTGTCTCTGTGCCCTCTAGTTAGTCTGGCTAAGGGTTTATCTATTTTGTTCATTTTCTCAAAGAACCAGCTCCTCGTTTGGTTGATTATTTGTATAGTTCTTTCTCCATTTGGTTGATTTCAGCCCTGAGTTTGATTATTTCCTGTCTTCCACTCCTCTTGGGTGAATTTTCTTCTTTTTTGTTCTAGAGGTTTCAGATGTGGTGTCAAATTGCTGGTGTATGCTCTGTCCAATTTCTTTTTTGAGGCACTTAAAGCTATGAGTTTTCCTCTTAGGACTGCTTTCATTATTGTCCCATAAGTTTGGGTATGTTATGGCTTCATTTTCATTAAACTCTAGAAAGTCTTTAATTTCTTTCTTTATTTCTTCCTTGACCAAGTTATTACTGAGTGGAGTGTTGTTAAGCTTCCAATGTGTATGTGGGCTTTCTATTGTTTGTGTTGTTATTGAGGAGCAGACTTAGTCCCTGGTGATCTGATAGGATGCAAGGAATTATTTCAATCTTCTTGTATCTGTTGATGCCTGATTTGTGGCCAATTATTTGTGGTCAATTTTGGAGAAGGTACCATGAGGTGCTGAGAAGAAGGTATATCCTTTTAGGATAAAAAGTTCTATAGATATCTGTTAAATCTATCTGTTTCATTACTTCTGTTAGTCTCACTGTGTCTTTGTTTACTTTCTGTTTCCATGATCTGTCCACTGCAGAGAGTGGGGTGCTGAAATCTCCCACAATTATTGTGTGCAGTGCATTGTGTGCTTTGAGCTTTAGTAAAATTTCTTTTATGAATGGAAATGCCCTTGCATTGGAGCGTAGAAGTTGAGAATTGAGAGTTCATCTTGATAGATCATACCTTTGATGAGAATGAAGTGTCCCTCCTTATCTTTTCTGATCACTTTAGGTTGAAAGTCAATTTTATTCCATATTAGAATGGCTACTCCAGCTTTTTTCTTGGGACCATTTGCTTGGAAAGTTGTTTTCCAGCCTTTTATTCTAAGGTAGTGTCTGTCTTTGTCACTGTGGTGGGTTTTCTGTATGCAACAAAATGTTAGGTCCTGTTTATGTACCCATTCTGATAGTCTATGCCTTTTTATTGGGGAATTGAGACCATTGATATTAATAGATATTAAGGAACATAAATTGTTTCTTCCTGTTACTTTTGTTGTTAGAGTTGGAATTCTGTTCATATGGCTATCTTCTTTTAGTTTTGTTGGAATATTACTTTCTTGCTTTTTCTAGGATGTAGTTTCCCTCCTTGTGTTGGAGTTTTCCATTTATTATCCTTTGAAGGGTTGGATTTGTGTAAATTTGGTTTTGTCATGAAATACTTTGTTTTCTCCATCTATGGTAATTGAGAGTTTTGCTGGATACAGTAGACTGGGCTGGCATTTGTGTTCTCTTAGGGTCTGGATGACATCAACCTAGGATCTTCTGGCTTTCATAGTCTCTGGTGAGAAGTCTAGTGTAATTCTGATAGGTCTGCCTTTATATGTAATTTGACCTTTTTCCCTCACTGCTTTTAATATTCTTTGTTTTGTGCATTTGGTGTTTTGACTATTACGTGGCAGGAGGAATTTCTTTTCTGATCCAGACTATTTGGAGTTCTATAGGCTTCTTGTATGTTCATGGGCATCTCTTTCTTTAGGTTAGTGAAGTTTTCTTCTATAATTTTGTTGAAGATATTTACTGGCCCTTTAAGTTGGAAGTCTTCACTCTCTTCTATACCTATTATCCTTAGGTTTGGTCTTCTCATTGTATCTTGAATTTCCTGGATGTTTTGGATTAGGAACTTTTAACATTTTGCATTTTCTTTGACTGTTGTGTCAATATTTTCTATGGTATCTTCTGCCCCTGAGATTCTCTCTTCTATCTCTTGTATTCTGTTGGTGATACTTGCATCTCTGGTTCCTGACTTCTTTCCTAGATTTGCTATCTCCAGAGTTGTCTCTCTTTGTGATTTCTTAACTGTTTTTACTTCCATTTTTAGGTCCTGGATAGTGTTGTTCAACTCCTTCACCCATTTGGTTGTGCTTTCCTGTAATTCTTTAAGGGATTTTTGTGTTTCCTCTTTAAGGGCTTCTACTTGTTTACTCATGTTCTCCTGTAATTCTTTGATGGATTTTTGTGTTTCCTCTTTAAGGGTTTGTACCTGTTTACCTGTGTTCTCCTATATTTCTTTAAGGGAGTTATTTATATCTTTCTTAAATTCCTCTATCACCATCATGAAATATGATTTTAGATCCAAATCTTGCTTTTCCAGTGTTTTTGTATATCTAGGACTTGCTGTGGTGGGAGTACTAGGTTCTGATGATGCCAAGGAGTCTTGGTGCCTGTTGGTAAGATTCTTGCATTTGCCTTTCACCATCTGTTGATCTCTGATGTTAGATGTTCTTGCTGTCTCTGACTGGAGCTTGTTCCTCCGGTGTGTCTGTAAGCCTGTGCCAGCACTTCTGGGAGATCAGCTCTCCTCTGGTAAGACCTGTTCGCAGAAGACTATGGATCAGCTGTCCCTCCTGAATCCTGGGGTCAGAGCACACCCTGGAGAAAAGCTCTCTGCTTTTGGGGAAAGGTGCAGAGAGGGCTGTGGATCCGCCATCCCTCCTAGTTGTAGACGGAGGTAGAAAGGATCCTGTCCCAGCTGCCCCAGCAGGGCATCTTCAATCCTCATGAGACTAATGTAGTTTCTTCTAGAAGACCTTCATTAATCTGGGATTATATTTGGGCAAGATGAATGTGCTGGACTTTTGAAGAAAGTGTTCCAGGAAAAGGTTTGAGTAGCAGTCACTAAAAGTGGCCCTATAGTATTACCCACAGTTTTTGTTAATCTTCAGAAGAAATCCTATGAAAGCTTTCCAGCACAGAGATGCAGAGGTGATCCACAGAATGCATTCAAGGTGTTCATTGTGATCTTCTGGATTCCTCCAAGGGCTTGAGTCACTTCTCCCAGGCATTTCCTCGTAATGAATGTCTTGCATGTTGAACTCTGGTTCACAGAAGATCCAAATTACCACAGATGATGGGCAGACAGCTAACAAGTATCTGGAGTCCATCAAAAGTTCTAGAGTTTGCCAAGTGAGTTCCTTCTAAATTAATATTTATTATTTATACACACACACACAGAGGGTGGAGACAGAGGGAGATGGAGAGAGAGGGGGG
>JADRCC010564804.1:0-13950 GCA_019843855.1 Hylomyscus alleni
TTTTTTTTTCTAATATTGTTGTCATTGCCCTTGCTCTAGAAAGTCACAAAGAAAAAGAAAAACTCTTCATGCAGTTCTATCCTCTTCGAAACTGAAACAGGGACAAGAAATTGAATGCATGGGTCATCGCCAGTTTGAAAAGACCTCTTCAAATGAAAAATGGCAGCACGTAGGCTCTCCCTTGAGAGTATGTCTGTATCATTTTCTTGTCTTTGTTTGAGAACCAGAAAGAGAAACTCTGTGTTAGGAGATGCAACTATTTGGGCAGGGAGTCCTTAGCAATCCAAATGAAGAACCTGGTGGGTCAGAGATGGTCTGGTACCCATCACCTCACAGGCATTGCCCTCTCGGTTGAACAACTTCAACCATTAGGAAAAAATACGGTTCATGGCTCAAAGTCCACAGTGTGTCAGGAAATTATTCTACAGGAAAGATCACCCAACACAACATGTATTTCATGAGAGACAGGTTTTAAAAATGTGTCTTTGCTACTTACTGGTTTTAATCCCACCAACTAAACCTACAATTCAGAAGATTAATTTCTATCTATAATACATCATGTAAGTCAACACTAGGCTATTATTAAGGTTGTCTTCATCTTCCTGTAGGGTCAATAAATTCAGAGGAAGCAAAACAAAATAAAAAACAAACAAACAAAAAACCCAAAATCTAACGTACACACTGAACTGCAAGAAGCCATAGTTCAGAGATACCTACAGCACCATCTCTGTATTTTTTTCTTTTGTTCATTGAATTTTTTATTAGATATTTTCTTTATTTACATTTCAAATGATATCTCCTCTCCTGGTTACCCCTCCAAAACAAAAAACAAAATAAAATAAAAAACAAAAACAAAAGCAAAAAACAAACCCTGTTCCCTCCCCCCTCCCCCTGCTCACCAATCCACCCTCTCCCACTTCCTGGCTCTGGCATTCCCCTACACTGGGGCATAGAACCTTCACAGGACCAAGGGCCTCTCCTCCCATTAATGAATGACTAGGCCATCCTCTGCGATACAGATGCTGCTGGAGCCATGAGTCCCCCCATGTGTACTCTTTGGTTGGAGTTTTAGTCCCTGGGAGCTCTGAGGGTAGTAGTTAGTTCATATTGTTGTTCCTCCTAAGGGGCTGCAAACCCTTCAGCTCCTTGGATCCTTTCTTTAGCTCCTTCATTTGAGACCCTGTACTCAGTCCAGTGGATGGTTGTGAGTCTCTACTTCTGTATTTGTCGGGCACTGTATTTAAAATAGAGCAAAACCACAAACTCACGTGGTCTGTTCATTCATTTGGATGATGTGCCCATGTTGCTTGTCATAGTAATTAGCCAGTAAAAACACAGAATTCTGGATAAGAGACACTGTTACCTTGTGCTTGGCACTGAATGAACAGAGTGGTTATTTATTGATAAGGCAATTAATTGAGATCATTAACATTATTAAAGAAAAGAGACCAGGTGCAGAATAGATGGAGACGCCAATGAGCTTAATTGGGTGCAATGTCTGAGGAGCTAGGAAGAAAATCACCAGAGCTTGCCCAATAAACACTTATCTAGTACAGAGCAGAGATGTTAGGATTAGTCGGATGGATTTTCTTTGAAAAGGCAATGAAGAATCTCAGGCTTCTATAATAATCAATTCAAAACAAACCCTCAGTCAACCCCAAATCTTTACATATAAATCAATTCTTTTATTTGGATGGTACCAATACATGCTGCAGATCACTGTATGACCCTTGCCTGAAATCCATCCTGATTCCAGAGAGAGGACCACAAGCCACCCGCTTTCCACCTATGGTAAATAGGTGAGGCTTGCAGAAGGCTGCAGGAGGAACTTAAATCAGGAAGTCTGGATCTCAGACAAACTCCTCACAGATCGATGCAGACACCTGCAAGGAGAGCCATCTTCCCAGCAAAGACTGTAAACATCGGTTACTCAGGGATAACCTTGAGATCTCCCCTCTCAGTGACGCACTCTCCAAAACAACATTCCAGTCAAAACAGATGGCAAAGGAGAGAACAGGCTTTGCTTCTCGCATGAGAACCATCTGAACATGCAGGTGACCCTGTATATAATGCTTTATAAAAACATAAATGCAAATATTAGAGAAAGTCCCATTAAAGAAAGATTAATGAATAATTTTGAATACCTGTCTTAGGAACTAGATTAGATTAGATTACTGGAGATGGGGGGAGGGCGCTAAAAATGAAATAACAGAAGCACTCTGTTTTAGTAAGTATAGTTAATCATGAATATTTTATATGAGTCTCTACTTCTGTATTTGTCGGGCAAACTGAGTTTCAAATGTTTCAAATTATTCTTCCTATAATAAAGATGGAAAGCAGGTGTCTTCTCTTCTTCCCCCTGGGAGGAGTTAAGCTTAGTAGAAAGACACAAATAAAAGAAGTCATTTCTAGATCAGACATATCAGCTCAGTAATTTAGCCTTTTGCTTCGTATCATTTATTTTGGTAGAAAATCGCCCAGGTGAATTCTGAGTTCTCATCACCAGGCTGTGTCTCAAGCTAGAAAGAAAAGTGGCAAGAGGAGCTGGTAAGATCTGATATCACTGCTGAGAGACAGTGATGCTGTATGCACAAGGCCAGCACAAGTCAGGCATCAGGCTCAGCCCCTGAGATGAAGAAAAACAAGCCTACACTCAGTGCAGGAACCACAGAATCCCACAATTCTAAAAGTCCCAGTAATGTCTTATAAACTAGTGAGGCTGCATAAGGATCGCCAAACGGATTCAAAGGCTGTATACATGCTAACTGGTATATATGCATCTATGTATCGATTATAACTAAAGAAAAAGAAGCTGTGGATTTGAGAGGAAACAGTGGGGGGAGACAAGGAGATTTAGTGAGGAAAAGGATGTAAATACAGTACACGTAGATATAAACTTAAAAACTGTATGAGTGCTTAAAATAAATGCAACTAGTAAGGGTTTTCTGAATGCTAGACATTCACATCATGTGTTGACTCTGAAGAAGTGTGACATTGGCCATCAGTCTGCAACCTTGACTTCCAGGGACAACTTCTAAAACTACGGACTTGCATGTCATAGCACATAACCTATTTTCTCTCCAGTCTGACCTTGAGAATTGACACTGGGGAAAGTAAAAGGACCCAGAGTTCAGCATCTGCCAGGAGTCCCTTATCTCTCCTTGGCTCCTGTCTGTTTCCTGTTCTGTGGGTTCCTAGAAGGGTCGTTTGCTTTCGTGTCTAGACCTTAATCTCCTTTTTTACCTTTTGTCTTTTTCTCCTTGCCGGTGTGGTGTGGAAGCCTGCTTTGTTTCTCCTTCTTCTATAGAGTCCATTGATCCTTACATTGTTTCTGGAACAGGATAACGTGACCTTCAGCGTTTAGACAAGCCAAAGCAAGTTGGTAAAGAGCAAAGAATATTGTCATTCTGTGTTCTAAGAATAATTCAAACAAGGCCATTCCTTAAGGCTGACAGGATGACAGGAGCTCCCCAGATTCTCTCTTGCTTTGGATACCTTCACAGCATCATTTCAGCCCCCGCTTGCTAGAAGGCTGGAGATGGGGGAAGGGTGCCACCTAATGGTCAGAAGTGGGAAAGGCCTCACTCTGTGGTGCCGACTTAGGATTTTTAACTCTCAAATCATGTTGAAGAGAATGGTGTTTTTAAACGGCTTGAACACCTTCCAGTCACTGAAGCGAAGCCTGATTTTATGAATTCCCCATCTTAGCACTTCTCTGAATAGTGGTAGAAATAGCAGTGTGATGAATCTCTTCTCTCGAGGTGAAGGACAATCTTGTATTCTCCAGATAAAGGATTCTGAATTTCAAAGAGGTGGGAGCACTAATTATGCATATTACATGAAAATTAAAATTTACATAGCACCTGAGCAATAAATTCCACCCATATTTTGAGGCAGAGAACTAATTACTTCTCCTGCATTAAATCTTCCCTGGAAAAAGCTGTTCTTACATTGCAAAAGTGAGTCAGCTTTGCATATTTAAAAGGAGCCCTTTTCAGAGCAACAGTTTATTGGTCATTTGCATTGAAATCACCTATAGTTTTACATTTTTTTAAAGTACGCCTTCCTGAACCCCACTCAAGATCAACAGAATCAAAATTTCTGGGTCTGGAACTCATGTGTGGACACTTGCACTTGTCACTGCTCTGGACCCTATTCCGTAGGGTGGTTCCATTTCCCTCTGCATATGATGCAGAAATAAAACATTGTAGCAGGAGATTGGCCTCTATCCCTCCAGGTTTCATAGTACAGCTTCCTACATACAGTAAGTCCTTCATCCCGGAACTTTTCTCAGACAGATCCTTTCCCTGAGTACTTCAGCCCCATCATCCTATTGTCACACAAAAATTATATTCTCCTTTCCATTTCAGCTCATCAGATACAGCTCACCTGTGTCTTCATTGAGAAGTCTGGGGGAGGGCAGGCTCTTGTGCATCTCTTTGTGGCCCCCCCAATACAATTTTAGGGTCTCTTGCACATAGCAGAGTTTACAGAGTTCACTCCCGAACTCACGGATTTGGGCTTTACAATCTCCTAGTTTAGAATTCGTTATATTAGTCAAACTAACCTTCAGGGAAGCCACTAGAAAACTAACTTCTCACCTAGCCTGAAAGAAAACCAACCACTTGCAGAAGAGAGTCACCCCTCGCTCCACAGTCCAAATGCTGTGGTTGCAGCTGCCCAGAAATAACGACAATCACGCTGCAACTACTTGGCTCTCTGCAGTGTCCCAGGAACTCTGAGCAACAAAGACAGCCTCTGCCCCACAGACTAGCAATTGTGTCATTAAACAAATTGCTCCGTAACGTCAAAAGAGGCACTCTTTGTGACAGCCAAGTGATATAATTTGTCTTGAGTCCAGACACTGGAGGCATCTGTCTGGAATTTGTGCATGTCATTTGATGTTGTAAGTTTATCTGTGGAAAAGTGAAACCACAGCCAGACAGTGGGGGTAAGGCACAAACGTTAGGTGACTTCTTAAAAAGTCATCATTTTTACCTTTTAACATAAATGCACAGAAACTGCACTGCTTACTAAGAAAGAAAGAAAGAAAGAAAGAAAGAAAGAAAGAAAGAAAGAAAGAAAGAAAGAAAGAAAGGAGAAAGAGAGAGAAAGAAAGAGACAGAGGGAGGGAAGGAGGGAGGGAGGGAAGGAGGGAGGGAGGGAGGGAGGGAGGGAGGGAAGGAAGGAAGGAAGGAAGGAAGGAAGGAAGGAAGGAAGGAAGGAAGGAAGGAAGGAAGGAAGATCACTGAAGGAGTCTGCTTTTCAGAACAGGCAAATTAATTTGCTTGAACAGTAGTTTCTAGTCAAACTGGAGGCTCATTTAGCTTCATCTGACCATTTCCAACACTGATGTCTCCTGGAACTGTTAAATAATGTTAGCTGAGTGTCAGCTCATATAGTGGTATGGGGCTAGAAGGGTACGGGCACGAGTGGACTTGTACAATCCAAGTGATGGTGTCAACACACACACTGTTATCTGCCTTGTAGCATGCTGAGTCAGAAAGAGCTGGGGCAGCAGCTCTAAGAGTCACCCCTCCCTTTCTGCCCCTCCCTTGTCACGCTCTCTCTCAGTGAAGTTCGTTCACATGCATACTCCAGATGAAGTTGACTCACATGGCTAACCTTATGTCAGTCTAGGTTGAGAAATGTAAAGTGGGTATACCAGTGTGGATTTACTGAGGAGGTGGGCAAGACCGGCTCCGGATGCAGGGCACCCAGTGTCAGAGGCTAAGGGTCCTGCTGGAAGAAACAGAGAGAGCAAGCTCGGTGTAGAACGGTATTCCCATTTCCTGCTGACTGCAGTGATGTGAACTGGTGTCTTTCCAAGCTTCCCGCCTACCATGGACAGAGTCCTCTGAAACCATGAGCCGACTGAAACTTTCCTTCCTTAAGTGGTTGGCGTCAGGCCCTTTGTGGTGGTGCCAAGGGAAGTGATTGGACATCCATATCTAGCCCCAGCTCTTCAATCCGTGGCAGTCACCCTTGAATGCTCCTTAAGTGATTTCTTCTACCCCACCTAGCCATTCATACCCTGCCACACATGAGCCAACTCTGAGGTCACTCTCCAAAGCTCACCTCCTCCCAGCCCCTATCTCTTCCCTCACCAAGTCCCCAACAATTCCTCGGTGTTACTGTGTCTCCCTTTCTGTCCTTACATTGTGAGAATAATAGATCTTGCCCTTCTGCAGGCAGAGTAGCTCCCTAAACATTCATCTTCCCAGTGACTATTACAGATAATCATTAAAAGTTGATTGTTTGTTTGTTTTATGTATGTGAACACACCGTGACTGTCTTCAGACAGAGCAGAGTAGAGCACTGGATTCCATTACAGATGGTTGTGAGCCACCATGGGAACTGAACTCAGGACCTCAGGAAGAGCAGTCAGTGCTCTTAGCTGCTGAGCCATCTCTCCAGCCCCGTTTTTGCATTTTCAAACTCAAGTTTTACCAGTTGTGGTCAGTTATACTCAAAATAATCATAGATTAGCTGCTCTGAAGTTTAGCTTTGTTGAAATGTGAGATTTATTTATATCTACTCCCCATGGCTGCTACTAAGTTCTTGACATTAGTAACATCTCAAAATCTTCTATGTCTTCACCCCAAGGCAAACCCCTGGAAGGTAGCCTAATCATCATCCCGATGACTTAAAATGCCATAAATTAAATGCTGCCCGGTTTTGAATTTCATATTTTCACCTGCTTAATAGTATTCATGAGATTTAACCATGCCATGTGTGTGGCAGTGGCTCATTCTATGTCGTTTAGTTTAAATAGCCACCCTGAGTATGTGGCTCAGTTGTAAAGCATTTGCAAGGCTTCAGTTTTATTTCCAGTACTGCAAACAAGTTTCACATTTCCCTTATATGAGCTAACGTACTTTTTCTAACTGTTAGGAGTATTTATATGGAGATTAAGGGCATCTTTTTCATCACGTGAAGTTCTTATACTAATAGTTCAAATAACGTATTTTAGGGTCAATGTTATAATTCCAAATCTATTTTCTAACAAAATAAAGCTTACAGATGTTGTTCTGATACAACTGAGATTTTTTTCAGTCTGTATAATGTTACTTGTATGCATATGCTTTCAAGGATGACCACTTGGTACTGAATAACCAACTGGTGTTCTCACACTCTGTTAATACCCTGTCAATGGAAATTTGGATAACTTCCGGGATAATATTGTGACACATAAGCCTTGTGATTAATTATTTTAACCTAGCTACATTGTTAAAATACTCTTCTTAAGGAAGGGGCTCGTGCCCCTTAACAAGCCAGAGGAACACTCCTTTATCAGTTGCTTTGCACTCTGAAAAGAATTCATTTCTGATGTGAGAGGCAAACAATCAACTAGGAATCAATGTTTACTTACCTGTTCTTTACGAACACCACCAAATTGGGGCGGTACTGAGAAGTGTCTGATTAAAAAGGAAATACCACTTATAAACCGAGCACCAGATAGACACCCTTCCACATAGAGAAAGAACACACAGATATTGAAGGTCCAAAGTGAAAATGATGAACCTCCTAAATGAACATTCGTACAGAAATTCTCAGTAAATTCTGGTGATGCTAGTTCAAAAGATCCAACACCATGACAAAGTTTGTTGGATTGCAGGGTGCAAGACGTATTCAATACAGTAACTGTAAGTCATCACGAAAATACGTGTAAAAACAGAGACCGCTCGACCATCTCGGTTGATGGAGAAAAGAATTTTAACAAAGTTCAAGACACTTTTATGATGAAGGTTATGAATAAATATGATTTAAAGGTTATGTATGGAGGCCTCTGGTGAACGTTATCATAAATGAGGAAAAATCGAAATAATTTCCTCAAAATCAGAAATGAGATACAGGAGACCATTTCCTCAAGTCTTATACAACTTAGTGACAAAGCCTCACCTACAGCCATACGACAAGAGAAAAAAAAAATAAAGTAGACACAAGCAATAAAGGAGAAGTCTAATTATCTGTATGGGCAGATGAATAAGATCTTATATTTTAAAGATCCTAATGATTGCATCAGAAAAAAAAATCTAGACCTAATAAATACTGTGAACAACGTAGTAGGAAACAAATTCAACAGATAAAACTTAATAGTTTCTCTCTATACGATGAATTTTCTGCGAAAGAAAAATAAGGGAAAATTCCATTCTCAATAGCTTAAAAATATACTTAGAAATGAGCCTAGCCAAGGAGGCAGAAGATCTCTAAAACAAAAACTTGAAGAAGGTAGAGAAAGGAATGTAAAAGGACACTAGAAAATGGAAAGATTTTCCTGAGAACACACCCAAAGAGTTACTCAGCATACCGCAGAAATGCATACATATCACAATAGACAGGAAATGGAACCAGCCTACGTGTCTATCAACTAAGGCTTATATAAAGAAAGTCTGATACGTAATCACAATGGTTTTTCATGCATCAGCACAGAAGTGAAATAACAACTGTCTTAGTTACTTTTCTATTGTTGTAACAAAACACCAAGACCAATGCAACTTTATTTATTTATTTATTTATGGAAGAGACTGAAGATCTAGATACTCCCATTTCAAAATTTCACATGATTTGATCTCTACAAATTTGTGAATTTTTTTGATACATGATGTATAGAATATGAGGAATCTTATTTTTTTTGTCTTTTCTTAAATTAACTCCATATTTTATTTACCCCCACCCCGTCCAGCCTCTCCCCACACCTCCTCCCCACGCCCCCGTCTCCACATGGATGTCTCCAGCCCCAACCCCACCTGACCTCTAAACTCCCTGGGGTCTCCAGTCTCTTGAGGGTTAGGTGCATCATCTCTAAATGAACACAGACCTGACCCGGCAGTCCTCTATTGTATATGTGATGGGGGCCTTATATCAGATGGTATATGCTGCCTGTTTGGTGGTCCAGTGTTTGAGAGATCTCGGAGGTCCAGATTAATTGAGACTTCTGGTCCTCCTACAGGTTCTCCCTCCTCCTCAGCTTCTCCCAGCTTTCCCTAATTCAACAACAGGAGTCAGCTGCTTCTGTCCGTTGGTTGGGTGCAAAGATCTGCATCTGAGTCTTTCAGCTGCTTGTTGAGTCTTCCAGAGTATGGTCATGCTAGGTCCCTTTTTGTGAGCACTCCATAGCCTCAGTAATAGTGTCAGGTCTTGGGACCTCCCCTTGAGCTGGATCCCACTTTGGGCCTGTCAGTGGACCTTCTTTTCCTCAGGTTCCTCTCCAAGGCAACTTTAAAAGGAAAATGTTTAATTGGATTTACGGTTTCAGAGTGCTAGACTCCATGACGGTATAGTAAAAGGCTTGGTAGCACAAAAAGCTGAAAACTTACATCTTTGCTAATAGTAGGCAGACCTCAAAGCCTGCCTCCAGGGACACACAAGGCTGAACCTCCTAATCCTTCCCAATCGGGAAATTAATATTCAAGAAAATGAACATACGGAGAGAGACCATTCTCATTCAGTTTGCAGGAACTGGAAATAATTATGCAAAGTCAAATAAACAAGACCCAGAAACACAAATCACATATACTTTCTCATGTTAACAGAATCTACATTTAAAATTATTGGGTGTGTGTGTAATAAAGGGGGGCATTAAGTGAAAAAGAGAATCATGAGAGGTGACGAAAAGATCTATGTAAGTGGAGAAAGAATAATGAGGTAGTTCAGAAGATAACAGCATTTGTTGACAAACATGATGACCTGAGTTACATCCAGGAACTCCCATGTTGGAAGGATAGAATAGACTCCAACAAGCTGTTCTTTGACCTCCATGCAATGTGATGTGTGCTCATGTGTAGAAACACACATTCACACACACACACACACACACACACACACACACACACACACACAGGGTGCTATCGGCTGGGAGGAGGGACCAGCCATATATGCAGATGGGGGGATCAGGGGATGGCAGTAAGGATAGTACAATGGGAAAGAAATACAGTGACATTACATTGTATGATAGCCTAAAATGTTATTTAACAATATTCTTTTACTTTATTTAAAAATATCATCTATGGCTACCAACATGGAGTGTATTTTAGCTTAGGAGCTCAAATAAGCTTAAGTTCGGTTCAACGCTACTCAAATAAAACCATGAGGCAACATTCCTAAATGTGCTAACAGTTCATTTTCTTGGATTTAGTCAGTCCAATCTAACTCTGGTATGCTACGGACTCATACCAGTTTGTGTTTAATTACACTACGCCACACCTATAGCAACAATGAATTTCTATGCCCTTGTCTCAACTTTTAAATCCAAAAGTAACTAAATCCTTCTGATCCCTCACAAACTTTAATCTATGATAGCCACTGATTTGTTACACTTCAGCTTAAATCTACCCATTACTGCATACTGCATATTGATAGACTTAAACTCTATAAATGTCTCTGCTCTTTGCACCAAACATGAGACATATTACTAAGCTTTGTTGGTAAAGAGCTCTGGGGTTTGTTTAATTTGGGTTTTTTTTTTCAGCTTCTGTACTACGTTACCACATTACTACGATTGTCCTGTTATTCTCACTGCATCACAGCTAAGAGGAAATTGGTTTTGAAGAATGCAAAGTTTCCATGATTCTGTCACATACCCAGAAAGAGCAATCCCTTTGTAGGTTCGTGATTCTGGTCCTAGCCTGGTGACCAAGTTGCGGAGGATCATCTAATGTGGATGCTGTACATCCCAGGCCTTACACTCCCCTCATCTGAACGAGCATCTCCCACGCTTGTTCTTCAGTGCAGCCACCAGTGCTCAGGGCCTGCAGGGTCTGACCTTTCTCCAGCATTTGCACAGCATGGTTTCTTGCAATGTCACATGCCCAGCCTTAGGTGCTGCAGCTTCGGCTGGCTGCTGGTGCCCAACCGTGGGTGGTTTCCAGCAGCACTGGCTCCAGTAAATCTGCAGCAAGTCTTGTGGAGCAGTGTGTAACTTCAGATTACTCTCGGAGCACCCCATCATTCAGGTTTGTAGCTAGTCCCAGGGAGAAGGCACTCTATGACTTGGATTATCCACTTTTCCCAAAAGCAATCTGGAACTCCTCCCCGGGTGCAGTCGGAGCTGTTTCTTAGCACCCTGCCTTAGTCCTATGACAGCAGCTGCTCCTCATGTATGGAAGCTGCTGTACAATTTCCTTTACTAGCCAAGTCTGTTACTTCAATCTGCATCGTCATTAGCATATCTCTTATTAAGCTTTCTATTTTCAAACTACTGTGTGGTTTCTGTCTCCAGATTTGACTGTGACTGATAATACCACTCACCCTAGACAAAGTCAGACACAAAGAAAGATCTAAACCCCAAGGCAGGTGGATTTTCACTTCTTATGAATACCAAAGTTCTAGACCCATAAATGAAGGCCTTCTGATAGAAAGAAGAATAAATATTTAACCCAATAAAATAACTAGCTTCATAATCACTTTAGAGTGCCCCCCTTCCAACTCATTTTCTTGGACATAGAGACAAAAATGTCACATGATACAACATTCTGTGTACTTCCCACAACACAGAGAAATGCTTTGGGGCTCTACTAAGAAAAAAAAGTGGGGAAAAATAACACTGCACATATCCAACTTTAAGAGCAAACCATATTCTAGAAACCATAGTAAATACTCAACAGAGATAAAACTGGGCAGAGGATACCGAGAAAAACTCAACAAGCATCATTGGTAAGTGACCCCAGGATACCAGCTAGATTAACATCATAGCGTTCAGTGAAATGACTACAAGGCTTTCACGGACACAGTCCCTCTGGCCTTCATTTATATTATGGCTCAATCCAATAAGTCAAACTGAGTGAAAAGCTTGCCTAATTTTTAAAAGTAAACATGAGCCACTAACTATATATATATATATATATATATATATATATATATATATATATATAGAGAGAGAGAGAGAGAGAGAGAGAGAGAGAGAGAGAGAACTTGTCTCCTAAAATCATAACATGAAACAGGATAATACTGTTTGATAGGTTATGAACTGGAATTATTATACTCAGGTCTTCATTTTAATTTATCTCTAATAGTGAACAGATTGTTTATAAAACCTCCATAGTGGCTTTGATTTCAGTTAAAATACCAAACACACTAATAGGGTTTGGTGGTGCACACCTGTAACTACAGAACTCATGTGATAAAGGTAAGGGGATTGGGCCATCTTCCACTTAGAATAAATTTGAGGCCAGCCTGCACAACATGAGGGTCTGCATCAAAGATACATAAACAAAGCAAATAGAAAACAACCAAACCAAATTAGAGAATTCAGTTCTCTAATTCTTTCAACTTTTAGAACTCTTCTCCAAAGTGTTTTTGTTGTTGTTGTTGTTGTTGTTGTTGTTGTTGTTGTTGTTGTTTTGTTTTGTCCTGGGTACAGTTTGACATATGCATTCAGTACTCGTGTGTGCCTTTGTATATTTCTGGCTTAGTTATCACTTCATCTTGAGGTTTTTGCTTATCTCTACCTGTAAAATAAATTGAAATTCCTCTATCATTCTTGCCCATGAAGAGATTTAGGCTTTTCCTGTGATTACCTGTGCTGATTTTTTTAAAATTTATTTATTTGTTTTATTTATATGACTATACTGTAGCTTTCTTCAGACACACCAGAAGAGGGTATCGGATCCCATTACAGATGGTTGTGAGCCACTTTGTGGTTGCTGGGAATTGAACTCAGGACCTCTGGAAGAGCAGTCAGTGCTCTTAACCTCTGAGCCATCTCTCTAGCCTATCCTGGGCTGATTTTTATGCCTGCCCTATATGTACTTTCTTCTATCTCTCAGACAAAATTTTGCCACTGCACACATTGATAATGCTCAAAAATCGAGAAGTTGGAAGAGTTCTCAAATTCACATAATAGGTAAAGAGAATTACCAAGAATAGAATTCATGTCTCCCAACTTTCTAAAACGTGCTCTGCAATCTGTCATTATACGTGTCAAGAGGTAAAATGTAAAGGATTTAGCTTGATGATGTTGAGGTGGAGAGCAGAGGAAATGAAAGGACTACGTGAGTTACCAGTTTACAACTGGATGTACACTTGAAAGCAGAAAAAAAAAATTTGCAGCCTGGTTACTGAACAAACTAAAAATTGAAATCAGCATATACTATTTGAAATATACTTGTGTCATGTTATCCTGCCGATTAAGCTGAACACCGGTGCACAGAAAAAGGACTTAACATACTTACTAGATAATTAAGTTCCCGGTAGAGTGAAGATAAACCATGTATGGGGCTGAGGAGACTGTTAAAGTTAAGAAGTTAAAATGAAAGCCAAATATGTCAAGATGGTATGCTATTCAAAGATTTAGCACATTTTATGCAATATTTTGCAATTTGTTTTTTATTCAGTAATGTTATTCCTTCAATTACACCACAAAATAGAGATAGCTGGAGTTTAATTTCTGTGAATTTGTAACACCCCCGTGTGAATGTCCTAATGATCACTTTCTGTTTCATTGATAGTTTGCATGGGTTGTTCACAGCTAGGCTACTTAGCACTGCTGTCGACCTTGCATGGTCTTGGTGACATGAGGCCTTTGTGTTGGGTGCTGACCGCACAGAAGAGAGGATTCTTGTGGAGTCTTCGCTTCTGTAGACTGGCGCTTAGTTTTCTCTTTCCCCTGCCTTCTTCTTTTACCAAAGATCTATCTCCAGGACTATACTGAGTAAGGAATTCTGTACCTAATCACTTTCTGGCCTGTAAGCTTATTAATGATTTTGTTCTTTGTACATCGTAAAGGTTATTGATATTTCCATTGCGTTAAAAGGCTTCTTGTGTTTGAAGAAAGTGCATTCTGTTTTGTTAATGTTTTCTTGGGATCTGTTAGGGTGTTAAACTGATGATTTAAAGTTTTTAAATGCTGAGAGCAAACATTTAAGAACTTTATAGAAATCTGCCTCAATGGATAAGTTTTAAATAAAACCAGAGCTTTTTCCAGGGCTAAACACTACTTAACAATACACA
>JADRCC010564806.1:0-12525 GCA_019843855.1 Hylomyscus alleni
TGTGATTATGAGCCAACTGATGTGGAGACTCGAGCCCTCTAGTAAGAGCAGCAAGTTCTCTTAAGTACCAGCACATGCTACCACTGGCCTATTTCCTGCTTTTACACGGTGACCTGCTGCAGAAACACACATGACACACAGCACTGACTCAAAGAGGGCATCAAAGGGGCCTGTAGCCTTGGGAGATCATGCAGTTGATCCTCGGTGGCTCTGCTCTGACTTGTGGCTGCGTATGCATCAATTCCAAAGCAGAGAAAGGGCTGTCACACTAGCATGTTTTTGAGAGGAATATGATGTGCAGAGAATAGATCTTCTTGACTTCTTAAGGAATTTTCACTAACATATCTTTAGAATAATCAACCTCTTATCTTTTTGCCAAAGTAGCAATATTGGAGGGCTAGCAGGATTTCCCAAGTGAAGATGGTTCTAGCAACCTTGGGGGGATTTTTTTGATATTCTTAAATACAACTCTCTGTTTCTTTAAATACTGACAGCTGCAGGCTAGGAAGTGATGAGCTTACATTCTTCCTCCAGTTCCTAAATAGCATAGGGCTTTTCAAAATAAGTTGCTTTGGGTTCTCACAATGATATAAAACTTTCTGTATGTTCAGGTCTCTGAGAATGCAGGTCTCAGTGAGAGGTCTTTCTGGTGCCCAGGTATAATCTGGTAAGCCTCCTCCACAGTAGTATTCTGCCAGACACACAGTTATTGGTCCATAAATGGATGGCACTCTCCAGGCGTGGGGCTAGCAATCGCAGAGTTGGATTCTGTGTGCTTTCCAACCAGGGGCTCTTTTTCACTTTTCAATGTCCTGTCAGATCAGGTAGAGTGGCTTCTGTTCATGTTTCCCTGAGCAGCAGGAGGTAAGCCCTCACCTCAGGCCACTGTATAATGGATTCTGGCCATCCCGCCAAATACTGCTGACAGCTTCAGCATTTGTTATTGCTGGTCGAACTTGGACTTTCTTATCCTTGAATCTGACTGTCATGGCCTATCCCTACTTGCATTATTTCATGGTCAGTAAGGTGCTCTGGGGACAATGTGCAGCACAGAACTAAAGGAAATTTCTCCCAAAATAGGTATTTCAACAACTGAAGGGAAAAACAGCTCTCCACACATGAACAAAGGATGGCTTTCTTCCTTGTCCAATAGGTATGTAAGTAACTCTGCTCAAATGATGCCCGTTTGTGTTCCCTGTATCCACTGTTGCAGGTAGCATTGCCTCCTACCTACTTTGAGCTACTTAAGTATCACATTTCTTTCTTTAATGATACTGGAAAGCATAAGTGAATGAATCAAAAAGATTTCTGTTGAATTTTGTACATAAAGACTAAAAGTGATTGGCTTTCTTATATCAGGTTTCTTAATATATATATGTATATGTGTACACACACACACACACACACACATATATATACATATATATATATTCACATATATATACATATATATTCACAAAAGTCAGTATGTGAATGTAGCAATTTTTAAATTACTGTGTGTTTGCTTCGTAATGATAAGTCTAGAAGTCTACTTCAACAAAATAAATGTAATCCCAATAGAACATTGGGTTAGTCATTACTGTCTAGATATGTGCAGAAGCAAAAAGCCAGTGGAAGAAATGATCACAATACATTATTTAAGAAGACCCACGGTAGGTCTGACAAAACAGGCAAAACAGCTTGCTACTCCTGCATGAGGACCTGGGTTCAGATCACTAAAGTCCACGTAGAAGCTGGACGTGGCAGTGTACATTTGTAATTGGTAGAAACAGGCAGATTGGAGCTTGCTAAAGAATCAGTCTATTCACATAGTGAGGTCTGGGTTCAAAGACTAAGGCTTAAATAATAATGGTTAGGAAAGGCAGTTCAATGGTAAAAGCATTTATTCTAAAGTCAAAGGGCCTGGTTTGAAATCCCCCATACCCACAAGATGAGTCGTGCATGGATGTATGTGCTTGGGACTGCACCATTGTGGAGTACTGAGAAAGGAATCTAATAGCCTGCTGGCTGGCAGCCTAGACAGCACTGGGAGCTTCTAACTCAGTGAAAATCATCTTATTGCAAGAGAGTAAGTAGAAACCAATAGAGGAAGTCAGCTGATATCCTGCTCTGTCCACTGCATGGGTGTCCTTGTTTGTAGGCACTCTCTACTCACATACCATGCACCATAGTACAGAACAGGAGATAACCACAGAGGAAGACATTGAAGTTGATCCTGAGTATACACAAATGAAACCCACGTTCACACACGTGATTATCACACACACACACACGCACACACACACACACACACACACACAATCACAAAGTACCATGTATATGTGAAGCTAAAATATGGTACCAGACCCTGACAATATCTCAGTCAGGGTCATTACTGTTCTCTCCCCTTTATCAATAAGAACTATATTACATGTATGATCTGAGACATACATTTCCAAATGAAAAAATAATACAAACTAATAATTATCTTACAAAATGCAAAAACCCTGAACATTTTCTTTCCACATTGTTTGAAATTAATCTTTAAAATAAGGTAAATTGGACCATGGCACAGTTACAGTAATTTCTCTTTTTTTACTTTTTTTTCTTTCTTTTTGGTTTTTCGAGATAGGGTTTCTCTGTATAGCCCTGGCTGTCCGGGAACTCACGTTGTAGACCAGGCTAGTGAACTCAGAAATCCACCTGCCTCTGCCTCCCAAGTGCTGGGATTAAAGGTGTGTGTCACCACTGCCCAGCAGTAATTTCTTTTTTAAGACTTCTTTTTACTTGTTTCATCTGCATGCACATATGGGCACCATGTATATACAGTGCCTTCAAAATCCAGACAAAGGCGGCAGATTATCTGGATTGGAGTTACAGAAGATTGTGAGCTGGAAATCAAACCTGCGACCTCTGAAAAAGCAGCCAATGCTCTTAAGGGTAGAGCCTCCTCTTTACCCAGCATTATAGTAATTTCTTGACCAGCAAATGGATTATCGCATGCAGTTTCTGCTCATCTAACATGAATAACATATTTTGAAACTGACGGTAGGAAACTCAGAACAATATTTTTATATCTGAACATTTAGCTTTGTTGCAATACTTTCCCTCATTCCTATTCTAGATGTTTAAAAACATCAACAGTAAAATTATTTAAATATTCCAGTCATGATTTATTTTTCTTTTGCCATTTCCACTAGATATAAATATGTTTTCTATTTTAGACTTCAAAGTCATGACTGAATGAGTTAATCTATTTGAATCATTTTGCATAATAACTCAAAGCCAGGAAATAGCTCAGTCAGTGAAACGCCTGCCTTACAAACATGAGGGTCTGGGTTTCACTCTGAAAATTAATGTAAAGAAGACCTGGGGTCCTTGTGCACTTGAAATCCCAGCTCTGGGGTTGCAAAGGCAGGCAGATCCCTGGAACTTGTTGGTCAAAACAGCTTGGCCTACTTTGTACCTCTCAGTTCTGATGAAACTGAAACAAACAAGGAACCACACCCAAGGTTGCGCCCTGGACTTCACACAAAACTTCCACACTTGCATGTGCACCCTTACACACATGTATCACAATTATATATCCCAATTGGATCTGTCAAAGCATGTTAATGAGTTATATCTTAGTATTTCTGCATCTATTCATTGTATCACAGAGTAGCAGAAGTTCTAGTAAAATGAGAGTTAATGTAGTCAAATACATGATATTTTTATATTCAAAACAAGCTCCCATCCAAGAGATGTGCTCAGCCGTAGGACACAGCCATATTTTAGAGTTAGCGTTACATGAAATGCCACAGTGTTGCATATAGAGTTCAGACTTGGAAATCAAAACAGTCTGTGCTGTGAATCCTAGACATGTTCCTGCTCACATCCCTGGGGGCTTCCATCATCTTCCCAGCTTCTGTTAATCCACTGAGAAGCTGGCTTACAGTATTCAGAGATTTATGGGTAGAGAACGAAAGTAGCGTTTATGAAATATTCAGTTCTTCTTACCATGTGTATTAAGTACATTTTAGTCTCTTTCCTAGGATACTGGATGCTAGTTTTAAGTATCTTATGATTTCAAACAATATAACGAGATTTAATTAAAAAATATAAATGTATATCCCTTAAAAAGAATATGTTTACGAGGTATGTATATTCTAGGAATCTTAATTATTTGTTGCTCGTGGTTGGGAGTTACGCTGAGCTACATAACAAGGCTGCCTTCCAAGTGAGTGAAAAGCTGGGTATGGCAGTTCAGACTTGTTACCTCAGCACCTGGAAAGTAAGGCTGGAGGATCAGTTGAATGCTACCCTCCACTGCACAGTGAGTATAAGGCCAGCCCACAGGTATATTAAACCATTTTTGATGGTTTTAAAATCGCACACTTTTATACTAAACAAAGCTTTTAAAATAAATATGTTAAGTATAAAAAAGTGTTAGAAAAGAAAACACTTTCAGAAGTTGGATAGATGAGCAAACATCTATAACAGGGTAAAAGTGGGAGCCAAATGTGAGTCCAATGTAAATCTGCTTGCATACTGCACTTCCATGACCCAAATGCTCATGTATATTTCAGAAGCTTGGCCAGCAGCAGTAGGAAGTGTTATTTCAGCCCTACATCCCCTCTGACCTGCATCTGTGAGGCTGGCTTGTCGCACTGTTTCTGCTTATTTGTAGCACAGTGCATTCAGAACTAAGATTAGGTCACCACAGCACAAGAAAAATGTCAAAATAAAATGTGTGCTCAAACACAGAAGATGGATAACTTAATAAAAGAAGAGATTGTGATTAATTTTCCATAGATGTCTGTCCATAGCGAAAAATCTCTTATGGCGAACAAGAAAGGACATTGGTTAAAGAACTGGAAAAGAACAGAAAAACAAGTGATGTTGAAATTGTTTCAAAGTAGTACTGACCAGAGCAAGCTTTAGACAAATATTGAGTAAAATATTTATTTGACATAAATTAATACCATAGAATAGTATTCCAGAGGTTGTGAATGGATCTCTTTATTAAATAGTATAAGTAAACACCTAAATGACACTGGGAGTGTAAATGAAACAAGAAGGCAGTTAGTCATACTCCTAAATTATTGATTATTTAAATGGAAGATATAATCAGCCTTATATGCTAATGAATGAGTTTATTTCCTTATTCAGAAAAAAATATACCTAGGAAAGTATGGGCCTTTGCAAATACCTCATAACGTGAAACACTCCTGCCGAAGAGGTCGACCTGAGCCAGGCTTAGCCGTCAGATGTGCGACCACTTGTTAATCTTTCTTCAACACTCATGCAATTCTGCTTACCACTGCTCACCTCACTGCTGCTTTCCTCCAGCCAAAGGACACGAGAAAGACTACCTATGTCTGTATTCCAGCCTAAGTTCACTCAAAGTGCCATCTCATTTATCATAGTCCCTGTCGTAAAATGAATGGTAAAAACATTTTAACTTCCAGAATTATTTTAGAATAAAATAATTTAAGAACTCGACCAGAAAATATTTATAGAAACGAAAGAAAAACAAGTTTACACCAAGTATATAAATTCAAACCTGCCTTGCCTGTGAGCCCGCTGACTCGTGTGTTTGGAAGTTTTGGCGCTATAGCTTTCTGTGGGTGAGGTGTGCAGGAGACGCTGTCACACACAGTGACAGTATGACTGTTGGAGAGACTCTAAACTGTTACAGTATTTTTTAGGTCAATTAGAAAACAGCAGTAAAAAATCAAATCCCCCAGTTGTTTGATCTAGAATCCATTTCTGGGTAAACCATTGATGCGTAAACCTCTGGACAATATTGTCAGTGAGAACCTTACAGAGAGAAGAGTAGTTCTCTGTAAATTACACTTGCATCGTGTGATGGATCCACTACTTATATGTGCAAAATATGTGTGCATAGATGTGTTTACACATGAAATGAAAAGGATTGCAGATAAAAACAGGAGACACTTGGTGGTGGGTCCTTAGAGTCACCAAGAATGCTGATAAGGGTGCCAGCTGGTCTTCATGCCTTTACAAAGGGTAAACATAAACAACTTTATAATGAGACATCTTTGAGACATATACTGTTACCAAATGCACACAATTTGTCAGTCAAGCAGGCATTTCAGCAGGAAGACAACAGAAGAGACAGTAAATGACTGAGCTGAAAGGCGTACGAAAGCTCCGCAGGTCCTGAAAGAACTCATATTGAACTCTTGGGCTTGGGCAGACTTGTAGGGCAAATTTTATTACTTATATTTTTCATAAAAAGAGCTGTGAAGAAAAGATAAAATAACTAAATGACTAAATGTGGTCTAGGAAAAAGCAAACATCTCAACAGACACCGGAATTCTTTCAATTTAGATAACTTATGAAAAAAGTAATACACATATCTACAATCTGAATGGATCTAGCAAAAATCTTCGTAAAATGCTGATTTTCTGAAGCTCTATCAAGCTTAGAGAAAACATGATTTTTGTGTGTGTGTGTGTGTTATTGTTAGAAAAGCATTCTGCTAGTACAATGACCATACCATGCTTGTCCTTGTCACCACTGAGTTCTGGCCATGTTGACATTCACAGTTTATTTATAACAGGAAGTAATTAATAGGCAATATTATTCATTTGAGGAATCCAGTAGATTCATATGTGTCTTGAATTGTGAAATAGTAACCTTGACTTTCCCCTTTAGTAACCAGCCCATTAGAACCATATTTTGCTGACAGGAATCCATTATTAAGCCTCTCATGGTTAATTACTAGATGGGTTCGTGCTTCCTTAGTGTCATATGCTGTGTTAGTAAAATGCCTGAAAGTCATGTATGCAAAATATAAAATATTAAAAATAACTTGTACAAACATTCCTTATCTAAGTGGATGTTACTTATTAAATAACTGCTATCTGTGCTCTGGGGATGAATATTTTAAAGTCATATTGTAGAAAGCCTTAAACTTATAACTCATACCTCCAAACAGTGTGTATTAAAACCAAAAAGACCTAGTCATTCCTGTGGACGTTGCCACACTGGGAGATTTGTGGAAGCTGGTCTCCCTAGAAGTATTCTCTATACAGAAGTTGTGGTTACATTTAATTACTTAGGCAATACTGTAGTTCACAGAATGAAAAGAAGATGCAAGCTTGGGGATATAGCTCCACAGCCTAGAGCCCATAGTGCTCTCAGAGAACCTGAATGAGTCACGAGACAGCTGACTCTAATGCCAGCTCCAAGGGATCTGATGCACCCTTCTGGCCTCCTCAGAGACTTTTGCTCACATGCTCAGATATTCATTCATACACACGATAAAAAACAAACCATTTTTTAAGAAAGGGAAGCCATTTATTAACAGAATTATTGTGTTAACAATGCTTATATTCAAATTGAGCTCATCTCCCGCACTCCACCCATTTGTTGCTCCAGGGGCTTGAACCCAGAGTCTACTTTGTGCCACAGTGCAACGTCAGTGCTTGCCATGGTGAAACCGAAGTTCATTCCAGTGTAACCTCGGGCCTCTTTATTTTCTATTTTTAGTCAGGGTCTCATGAAGCTCAGAAAGGCCTTCCATTTGTGATCTCTCCTTCTCAGCCTCTGGCATAGAACTCAAGCTTGTCTTCTGGGCTTGAATTTTTAACTTTAAATGATTAAAAAATTATTTTCATAATTTTAATGAACTACTTCCGTTTGATTGTCATTTTTTCTTTTTGAGATAAACTATCACTTAACTGGAAACTGACATTGATGTTACTATGTAACACAAAATGGCCCTGAATTCATGGCAATCTTCCTGCCTCAGCCTTCTGAGTAAGGGATTTCTGGTGTGTAGCAGAAGGCTACCTTAGTAGTGTATCTCCTAACAATGTTCTAGGTCAGACAAATTTCTCTGACAGAGCCCATTTACACTCACATTTTACAAATGACCTTAATATAAGATTCAAATTACATGGGGAGAGAACACTAGGTCTAAGAATAGTCTTTGTGTTTCTCTTTTGACAACTAAGCTGCCAACTGTCTTCATTGGGGTTCTATTGCTGGGAAAAGACACCTTGACCAAGGTAAATCTTATAAAAGAAAAGCATTTAATTGGGGCTTTCTTATACTTGTAAAACTTTGGTCTACTGGCGTGATGGTGGGAAACATAGGGGCAGGCCGACACGGTGCTCAAGAAGTAGCTGAGGATTCCATATCTGAATCCACAGGTGGTAAAGAGAGACAGACAAGGGGCTTGGCTTGGGCTTTTGAAACCTCCAAGCTGACCTCCAGTGACACACTTCCTTCATCAAGGCCATACCTTCTAATCCTTCTCAGGTAGCATTCAAATATAATGTACTTATGGTGGCCTTTCGATTCAAACAACCTCATTACAGTATAAAAATATCCACACTGCACACACACACACACACACACACACACACACAAATCACACAAGCACACACACATGCCAAGGTCAGACAAATAGATAACAGAAAGGCATACAAGACACATGTGGCTTTCTTCTCCCATTGCTGAGGTAGCAGACATTCCTATGGGGAAGCATAAATGGCTCAGTACATGAGAGCATTTGCTATGTGAGCATTGGGACCTGAGTTTGGATCCCAGTATTCATGTTAAAAATAAATAAATAAAAACCAAGCATGGCCATATACTCAGCCAGCACTGTGGGATCCTGAGGCAGGATAACCGGAGCTTGCTGCCTTCTAGCTTAGATCTATGTTTAATGAGACATTATGTCTCAAAGGAATACAATGGAGAGTGAAGTGAGATAGAAGAGGTCCTCACATACTACCTGTGCACAACCACTCACACCTGTGCGTTACACACACACACACACACACACACACACACACACACAACTACTCACATCTATACATCACACATACACACACACAACCACTCACACCTTTGCATCATACATACACACACATGCACACAACTGGTCACACCTTCACACCTGTGCATCATAGGCACACACACACACACATCCGTGCATCATACATGCACACACATATACAGAGAGACAGACAGAGAGGTAGACAGAGAGAGACAGAAACAGGCAGAGACAGAGAGAGAACATTTTCAAAAGAAAAAACACCTTCTAAGAAAACAATGTTCCAATACTGTCTTTATCTTTGTTGTAGGTTTTCTGCACATCACTTTTTAGTGGAAAATTTTTGACATAAAAACATGGAAGAACTGGATTTTTCCATGTTATTTGGGATGCACATAAAAATTAGCGTGAGCTATTTTGTTGAATGGCATTTTGTAAGGGATTTGTTTTAATCCCAAGTGAAATAATTAGTAGTTCATACAATGAAAAATGAGTTGATGCTAATTATAATTGACATTACTATTCTCTACCTGCTTATTTTAAATTATCTGGCATGCAAAGACAGGGGAAAAGATATGTAGGTCTATCTGTGTTATTCTCACAAGCCACACATGTTGCTGGCGTTCTCTAAACTTATTCCTTGCATTAGATTGTACCTAGGTTTTATCTTTATTTAAAGATTAACTAAATACAGAGAGGTTAAACTCAGCATCAAGTATGAGAGGCGCCTCATGCTCTTCCTTTATATACAGCGTCAGCCGCTGATCTCTGGCAAAGCTTCCCAGGGAACGTCTTAATGTCAGCCTGCCTTTGGCTTGTCTCTCTGGCTTCCTTTGACCTTTTTGTGTTTGGCTTCGACGTGGAAATTGTTTTCCCTGGAAAAGGCAGATCTCCCTCACAGGCTTTCTATTCCTATGACTGGAAGGGACGATTTGAATCCCTGCTTCCCTCTTTCCAAGTCTCCGTCTCCCTAGTCTGCATAGCTTGGCAGTCTTCATCCTCCTCTGTGCAGTCTGGTTCCATTCATCATGGGAGCCTTATTTTTAAATGCTCCCATTCTATTTTTTTCCTCAGACTTCTCATCAATTCCAAGATAATTTAAGCTCAGGACCTATTTTCTGCTCCTCTCTGTCCAAGTATTTTCTCACCTGCCTTCTTCTGCCTCAAATTCTCTCCGCCTTTAACTGCCACTTCGTCTTCATGGTAAAGTGAGCTAGGCATGTGCCACTTTTATTTATTTTTTTTTTATGGAGCTCTTACTAATGGGCACTTCCTGGGATCTGACAACTTCTATACATGAACTAAAATGGTTTAAACCACACAGTCCACTACAGATCACCTTTGTCTAGGATATGAGTTAGCATGCATGTTTTAAAATCTTAAACTGTGATTTTTTTTTTTTGAGGACTAGAGACATGCCGTTTGATATGCACATCCAGTGAAGGAATGCTGCTATACAGTAAGCTCCATGAGTACCTCTGCATAGAAAAAGTTAAGAATAAATTCTGGGTGCCCCAAGGAAGTGTAGTCAAGGATCTTTTAGAGTTTGAAGTTTATAATGTGATTCATCAAAACGGCTTCCATTCAAGTATATGTGCGTCTTTCCACTGTTTCAAATAGCCAAAGGTGAGTCAGGGTTGTGTATTTGAGTCATTTCCTACACCTTGTACCATGAGGGTCTCCCTGAAGTCAGGGCTCACATCTTCTCAGCATAGAAGTCAGCAGGACCCAGAAGTCCTTCCTCTTTCTTCCTCAGCGATGCAGCAATAGGCAAACGCAGGATGCCTGGCTTTCAAGTGAGCCGGGCAACACCAAGTCTAGCCTTCATGATTCTGAAACAAGCACATTTAATGGCTGAGCCATGGTTCTCTCTTTAATACTTATATGTTAACATAAATTCAAATGCCGTTTATTGAAATTCTGTTTTATATGGATATTGTGATGGTTATTCCATCCTATTGTCAACTGCATTTAGAATTAATTAAAAACTCAAACCTCTGGGTATACCTCTGTAGGATTTTTTAGTTAATAGGATCATTTGAGGTAAGAAGACCCACCTTTAATCCAGATCATTTAAGATGGAAAGATCTTCCCCCTACATCTAGGACATAGCTTCTCATATCTGCCTAAAGGACAAGAGGAAAAACAGGTTTGCTCTTTGCCAGCTGGTCTTGCTCTTGTTTCACTGGCTTTAGAGCCTACTTCTTGAGGACTCTTAGATCTGCTAAAGACCAGGGAAGACTGTATTATTGGACTTTTTGTTGAGAGATAACTGTGGTTAGCCTAGCTGGACCACAGCTATAAGCTATCGTAATAAATTCCCTTTGAACATATACATTCTATCAGTTTTGCTTCTCTAGAGAAACATGATTAATGCAGATATCATCTAGAGTAAATCAAAGTCTCATCAGTTAAATCTGAGAGAAGCAGTGGGAGACAGAGACAGACAGAGACAGAGAGATAGACAGGCAAAGAACAGAAAGACAAAGACAGGGCGCACGTCAAGACATTGGTTCATCATTCCATGGATATGCAGATGAGTCTGGCAACACAATCCTATAGTTTATATAGATAAATATGCAGCATTTTGTCCCATCAATAGAGTTGATATGCCCTGATTCATGAGCTAACTGGATGGATGCAAATTTTTCGGCCAGGGACCATGCATGTAATATGCTTTTGCCCCCAAAGAACCTGCAGAATGCCAGACTGTAAGTGGTTAGTCAATAAATAATTTACTCTCATTTCCTTCCTACATCCACACCCCTGAGCTACTTTCAATGACTTCTCTGTCATTTGTACAGTCACCTTCTGTGCCAGTTCACTGAGCTAGAATATTTAAATGTTTCTGTGTAGCATTTACATTATGCTCACTCTGGCTTTTCCAGCACATGACAAGTCAGTACAAACAGTAAAGTTTTTGATGGATTAAAAAAGCAAACAATTTTTATCTATTGGATTTTCTTACAGAATAGATATAGAATTGATCGATACACAGTTATTAACATGCCAGAAATATAAAGTGATTTTTTTCCTTTGGTATATAAAAGGAACATATGTGTATGTATGTATTTGTTTGTATGTATGTATGTATGTACGTATGAATGTATGTATGCATGCATGTGTTCACATATATATGGACAATATGCATATGTTTATGGAGGCCTAAGATTAACATCAAACTTCTTCCTTGATCTCATTACATATTGAGGTAGGATATCTCGCTGAAACTAGAGCTCTTTGATTATGGCTAGGCTAACTAGTTAACAAAATTGTTCTGGAATATCACCTGTCTCTGGGCCCTAAGTATGAGGTTTATAGGTCAACTTTCATACCCATTTGGATTCTATGCACATTATGGGAGTCCTAACTCAGGTCCTTCAGATGTCTATAAGCGTGTTCCCCACAAACCAGTCTCCCCCACAAAACCCTGATTTCTTAAAGCACTCAAGTAGGAAGTATGTAAACATGTCAGAATATATTGATATATTATGTCCAGGGATGGACCTAACTAGAGCAATGAGGAGGTGGAGAGGGAGCAGTAAAGGCACTGACACAAAAAAGCTGGGGTTTGGTAAAGTGGGCTCTCAGATGAAGATGTGTACCCTGGAGGCTCAGGATGTTTACTATGCATTGATAAACAGGAGACAGAGTCCTGCATATAGCTGAACAATCAGGCAATGTTATTACATACAGACAAACAAGGAGGCAGGGCTTATGGTATATAATTGGATGAAAGAAACGGGCTTATC
>JADRCC010564809.1:0-11270 GCA_019843855.1 Hylomyscus alleni
AGTGCTGGGGGTTAACACAGGCTGGGCAAAGAAAGCTCTTGTTGTATAAAATGTGTTCAAAGGCCAAGCCAAGAATACAACTTGCTAATACCTCCAAGTACTCTGACATCCCAGTCTTTTAATATTTTGTGTGTCTTTCTTATCGATGCCTAATTATTCTGCCTGGACTCACAGATATCTTCAACTGAGCTGATGACCCGTTTGATTATTCTCAGAGACAAGGCATTAAAATTCATTTGAAAGGAAGCACTACTCAAATCTTCCTGTTTCTGTATTTTTCCCTCTTGACAAAGCAATCCTTCCCCAATTTTAGAGAAGGCCCTGCCCTACATCTATATGTATTCTGTCTTCTCTATCTCTTTATGCTCAGAACTCATTCAGTCAAGACCAGTTTAAATGTTTCTTCTTCCATTAAATATTCCTTGGTGACCCAGGTTGAATTGGTCACTTTCATTTCCAAACCATCACAGTATCTTTTCAGTTATTCGTCTATAGCAGTGATGATGCTCTCTTCAGGTTGATGTAATTTATGCTCACCTTTTATCTAGACTATTATCACTTTAAAAGAAGCACACAACTTTTGGTAATTACATTTGGAACTAGTGAAGAAATAAGGGTGGATGTTTGAAGCTGCATTAGGGATTTTACAATCCTCGGCTAAGAGGTAGCCTCTCTTAAAATATTTGATAAGAATGTGCTTTGACACTTTGAGTCTAAATGGAATGGATAGATAAGGTAATAACAGTACTGTCATGGCATGCCATTATATATGTAGCAGGCATGGCACAAGCAATGTGTGTTGGTTTCTTTTGAAAGTCAACAGAATATCTTAGATACATTTTCTTACTATGCAAAAAACCATAATCTCTTAGATCACATTCAGAATTCTGTCCTATCATATTGTTTGATCTTGCCAAAACATCTAAAACCCAAATAGAATAAAGATGAAAGCACATTTACTTAATCTCTACTTATGAATATTATTAAATGTACTTGTAAATGAACATTTTACAAGACTCCTGGCACTGGAGTAAGATCTAAAGGACATGTTTTAATAAAAGTAAAAATGGAAAAAAAATACTTGAAGTCTGTAAATAATGGACTAAAATATAGAGAGTAAAAGTATGGATTCAGGTGCCTGCCTACCTGAGCTCAGTTCCCATTTCTGTCTTATGTGGACTCTATTGAGTACTATCTCTGGACTTCAGCTGTATTTCACATAGAACCAAAATCAGAAAACAAAAGTTTCCACTTCTTGTCATCATTAAAAGCCATTGAATCATAATGCAAATGAATTGCTCAGAAGAATGACTAACAGATACTAAACTCTTTTTCTGGTCCAGATTCTATTCTCAGGTCTGACCTATTCTTTCATTGAGGTTTTCACTTCATTCCTATGTGGGAGATGGTACAAGCTGATTTTCCAAATAAGAAGGTCAAGCTTCCTGAACGTTATGCATTTGTCCTAGGTTACATGAAGAGAAATATGTTGTCATTAGTAGAATAGTATCATGCAATATTGTCATCAATGTAAATATACAGCCAGCAACATAAAATGATTGCCAAGCTGCAGCTAAAGTGGGTGTTCTCAGCCTGTGGGTTGCAATCCTGCTGGAGGAAACTAACTCTTTCACAGGGGCTGCTGAAGACCCAGGAAAACAGAGAAATTTACATTACTATTCATAACAGTAGAAAAATTACAGTTATAAAGTAGCAACACAAAATTTTATAGTTGGTTGTCACAACAACATGAGGAACTGTATTAAGGGTCACAGCATTAGAGAGGTTGAGAACTGCTGATCTAAAGAAATAGGCACTCATCACTACAGGGGTTTGGATTGTCTTAATGAAGTATGCATCTCAAATATAAGAAGGGTTGCTCAGCCGGGCAGTGGTGGCACAGGCCTTTAATCCCAGCACTTGGGAGGCAGAGGCAGGCAGATTTCTAAGTTCCAGGCCAGCCTGGTCTACAGAGTGAGTTCCAGGACAGCCAAGGCTACACAGAGAAACCCTGTCTTGAAAAAAACTAAAATAAAAAAAAAAAAGAAGAGTTGCTCAGAGCCTTAAAAGAGATATTGAATACTATTGGGAACAGAAGTCTTGAAAAGATACATGTGCGAAGATAGATGAGAACCGTTTGGTCAATTTTTGACATGATTTGCTCTGTGAATGTGATAGAAGGCTGTTTTTCTGTGGTCTACCATAAATAAGGAAGACACCCATACCGCTCAGAAAATTATGACTTGAAAACTTTATCCAGGAACTAGGGTCAAATCCAAGGAAAAATTTTGATAACCTACTCTATCTGTAGGTGACTGTTATACTTTGTTCTACAACATTACTGTAGCAATTTGTAGCAATAGCTGACTTATAACAAATACTATATATAATTATATTATATATTATGTAAATACAGAGTTGAGATTATAAAAGAGTAGGCAATTATGTATTCAGGTCTTATGATTGTATCTTCAAACATATAAATCACCATAATCATTTTTACACTGAACTCTCATTTGGGAGGAACATTTTTTAAAGGATGGTTTTTGTAATCTGTGATACTTTATCTATCTTCCTTGCCTTGAGTTAAGCTGTGAGATTTCTCAAGCTTAAAGATGGAATTTCTGGTTCATGATGGAGACTTTTCCTATTAAATGATAGTTACCATTGCTCACCTTGACCTTAAATACATCTCAAAAGGAGAGTATTTCATTCATTCATAGTTCAAATAGGGTTATTCAACAATCTAGCTTGAATCATCCTTCAGGAGTCTAGAATATGTTTTTAACCTGTGGGATTTAAGGGCTTTCTCCCCCAAATGTCTCCAGGCATTCTTTATCCCTTAGTGCATTTACAGACTTGCTTAAACCTGGTTATATTCGGACTTTCATAGCTATAGTGCCATGGCAAAAAAAAAAAAAAAAAAAAAAAAAAAATGAACCTACTCATCTGCCTGTCAAGAAGCCTGTCTCAGAGGCTCTGTTCTTCATTTTTTTCTGTGACCTTGAACAAATCACTTGTCTTCATTACAGCTCCGGTTTTCCAACTGTAAAACACACAAAAATAAACGAAGATATCTTTTAGTTTCCTACCAATACGAGTAACTGTTTCTCTGACTCACCAGCGGTTCCTTGGGTGACTCATTCAAAGCTTCTGAGCTTTCTTTTCTTTGTATTCCTTCCCACACTCTCCCCTCGTCCTCACTTATGACAAGTCCATCTTTGGAGTCATTCTTGACTTCTACTTTTCAAAACCTACATTCAGCTGTGACCAAGTCCTGTATGTGTCAACTTTAAAACAATACTCAGAATTCAGATACTTACTGCTACATACACATTAAGCCACCACTCTCTCTGGCCAGAAAATGAAGAATGGGAGAAGCTATGGGTTAGATATCTTGTAATATTATTTTGCATTAACTCTGCAAAACCATCAACTTTACATCAGATACTTTTGTGAAATTCTTCAGAACGGTTTATACTCAGACCAGACCTCAATCAAGTAGCTGTGTTTCAGTAGGTAAACAGGCATAATTATGCAATGACTACAGTTTTATGTATACAAGTCTACAACCAATGTCATTTTTGACTACTTATTTTCCTACTTATTTATAACAAAACAAAACAAGGAGGTAAATGGTTCATCTTTATGTAAACTAAAGGGTGTAGCTTCTCTGGCTAGACAGTAAAGTGATCTGTTTCTTTCTAGACAAGTGTTTCTAGACATCTGTTTGTAGACAGATGTTTCTTTCCCATTCATTTGTTTATTTTTTTTAATAATTTATTAAACACTGTGTATCAAGAACCAAGTAGTATATTTGTAAGTACTTGTTCTCCATACTTGCCAAAGAAGGGATTTGGAACACCCTGCTGTGATATCCTCTCACAAAACTATCTGATCTTGCAAGGTGCAGAAGAGAAGACTCTTAAGAATGTGACATGGTTGACTGGGGCAAAAATTTTACTATAACTTCCTTACTGGATTTGTAAAGTAAATTACTTTGTCTGAGTAGCAAGAGCCATTTTACTAAGTATTGAAGTAAATTTCCTTCATTTTACTAAATGAAGTAAAAGTCAGTGTCTCCCTTCTTTAGGATCTCAGAATCGTTATATGTGTGTTTGGGGTTGGGGGAGGTGGTTTTGCAAGATTTTTTTTATTGGTAATGTGGTTACAAATTTATGTGGCTTCAAAGCAAATAATGGGATATGCAAGGCTATCAAGCTCTAAAGAATGTTACTGCGACATAAATGTTGTCTGTGGTATTCTATTACTACTACTACTACTACTACTACTACTACTACTACTACTACTACTACCACCATTTCAAATTGACAAGTTTGTCTTTATTGCTTGCTTCCTGATCCTGTCAGATCTCCATTATATTGAGGGAATACAGATTTTTTTTTTCCCTCCAATTAGTGACAGCCCTCACAGAAAGCACTAAATTGTAACTTTCCCATAAGGATAAAAGAGGTTGAAAGGTCATGAGTGAGGATGTCAGGTCTAGCCACTGGAGGGCACCAAATTATCTCTTTTAACCAGAACAATTTATCCTCTCTGGGGAGGATAAAGGACTTCGATGGTCTGGCAGTGAGTCCAGAATATAACAGGCAGAGTTTTAACTCTGCAAGTTTACTTAAAGACACTAAGTCTCAGGAGAGCTGTGCACTGGTGAGTATTACTTCAAGTGGCAGATTGTCAATGTTACAACATTAAGCAAGGAAATGGCCATACAATATTTCCACAGTGCTTTTTTGAAGACAACCAAGAAAAGCCAGTGCATAGCTCTTGCACAACCAGTGCACTTTTTCATCATTGTTTTCAAGTGCTCAAGCAGAGGAAGTTGCAATAGTTTCCAGACAATGGAAGATGAACATCTATGTCTTGGGAAACTCACAGGATCGTTTTCATGGAGATAGGACTTGTCAAGGCTTTCATTCAGCTTATCATTCACTGTATGGTCCTCCCGCTGATTTAGGAGGAGTCCCAACTGGTGACCCTCAAAGCCCCACTAATGAACTTGATAGTCCTTCTTGCTATGGTGACTCTTTGTATGTCTGAGTGATGGCAAGGAGCAATGAAATGTTACTTGGCAGCTCAGTTCCAAAGCAGCAAGAGATAATTGAGACTCCAGAGCAAATGACTGGCTAGATTTGGAAGGGAAATAAGTTTCAGTAATATGTGTGCAGTTCAGAGAGTCACAAATCTTCGGCAAAGTTATCAAAGGCTTTTGTTTTCAAGGCCTTCTTGGAGAGAATTAAAAGAGTTCTGGGTTTGCCAGCAGAATGAGAAGTGGACAGTCACCAGCCTGAATGCCTCAATTGGCAATTAGGAATGTGGCATTCCATTGCACTGTTGCCAAGGCATATTTTATAAAGTTTGGAAGATGCTGTGGAAAATAAATTCTCGGGGACTAGGATATGTTTTCTCCTTTCACACAAATGACTTCCAAACAACATAGTTAAGCTCAGTAAAAGGAAATTCTAATAATGCTGTCCATTGTCTTTACATAACACTATTACAGAAGCCAAGGACAATAGCATGGGACTTAACCTGTATTTTGTTTTGGGGAATGTTGTGGGAAGTCACTGGTGCCATCATAATTATAATTCCAATACCTACTAAATCCCTTTTCCATGTTTAAACTCTATTTATATCATTATTTTTGTTTCTTTTAAAATTAAAAAACTTAGTTAAGATATAATTACATAATTTCCCATCCTTTTTCTCTTTTCAAGGCTCCCTGACTCCCACAGTACCCCAAATTCATGAACTCTTTTTATAATTTTTACACAAACACACACACACATTTTCATATATGAATAACATCTGCTAAGTTTGTTTAGTGTTGCTTATATTATATGATCCCAAGGATGATCATTTGGTATCAAATAACTAATTAGGGGGTTCATCCATGAAAAAGATTGCTTCTTCCTTTTTTAGAAGTCTTGGAATTATCTATATTTCCCTGTTTTGTGGTCAGCCCCGTGGGGTTTTCCCTTTTCATGTTAGTTTCTCTGTATACATTTTCATTACTTGTGTCTTCTTTAGGCAAGTATATTGTTGAGACAGCATGGTTGTATTTCCATGTCTTCTCTAGGAGATGTAATCCTACAATAGACTTTCTGGTTTTCTGATTTTTTAATTCATTTTTATTAGATATTTTCTTTATTTACATTTCAAATGATATCCCTTTTCTGGGTTTCCCCTCCAAAATACAATCTATTCTCTTCCCCCTCTCCCTGCTCACCAACCCACCCTCTCCAGCTTCCTGGCCCTGGAATTCCCCTACACTGGGCATAGAACCTTCACAGGACCAAGGGCCTCTCCTCCCATTGATGACCAACTAGGCCATCCTCTACTACATATGCAGCTGGGGCCATGAGTCCCACCATGTGTTCTCTTTGGTTGGTGATTTAGTCCCTGGGAGCTCTGAGGGTACTACGTAGTTCATATTGTTGTTCATCCTAAGAGGTTGCAAGCCCTTCAGCTCCTTTGGTCCTTTCTCTAGATCCTTCATTGGGGACCCTGTACTCAGTTCAATGGATGGCTGTGATCCTCTACTTCTGTATTAGTCATGCACTGTCAGAGCCTCTCAGGAGACAGCTATATCAAGCTCCTGTCAGCCAGCACTTGCTGGCATCCATAATAGTGTCTGGGTTTGGTGGTTGAATATGAGAAGAATTCCCAGGTGGGGCAGTCTCTGAATTGTCCCTCCTTCAGTCTCTGCTCCAAATTTTGTCTTTGTAACTTCTTCCATGGGTATTATGTTCTCCCTTCTAAGAAGGATCAAAGTATCCATACTTTGGTCTTCCTTCTCAAGTTTCTTGTGGTTTATGGATTGTATCTAGGGTATTCCAAGCTTCTGGGCTAATATTCACTTATCAATGGTATACAAAGAATCAACCAAACCAGGAGCTGGTTCTTTGAGAAAATCAACAAGATAGATAAACCCTTAGCCAGACTAACAAGAGGGCACAGAGATAGTATCCTAATTAACAAAATCAGAAATGAAAAGGGAGATATAACAACAGAAACAGAGGAAATCCAAAAAATCACGAGATCCTACTACAAAACCAATACTTAAAATTGGATGAAATGGACAATTTTCTAGACAAATACCAGGTACCAAAGTTAAATCAAGATCAGATAAATGGTCTAAACTGTCCCATATCTGCTAATTAAATAGAAACAGTCATTAATAGTCTCCTAACCAAAAAAAGCCCAAGATCAGGTGGGTTTAGTGCAGAGTTTTATCAGACCTTCAGAGAAGACCTAATATTAATACTCCTGGACCTCTGGTTTTTATAGTCTCTTTGCCACTTAATATCTTATTATTATTTTGTTTTTATATTGGGGATGACTTTCTCAACCACAGTGTTTATGCAAAATCATAATATCAAAATTTTGAGAAAGATTATAAAGTCTACTTGATTTAGCAAATATTTTTCTCTTATGTAATAGTTTTATTCAACAACCTATGAAGTTCATATTATTACTTTATGTTAAAGTCCTAATTATAAAATAAAACAAGTGCTAAAACACTACTATTAGTAGTGAATTACACATTATATACACACAAAATATTAGTCAAAGAACAAATTGTCCCTTTGGAGGCCAACATACCTATAACATTCTGGAATTCAATTTAAGTAGTGATTTCAAGGTATTATACTCACTTTAAATGCTGTCACTTCATTGATTTCTCACATACTACCCAAAGAAAGTCATTTTTTTCTACCCTTTTTATTACTATAGAGAGAACTCTGAGTATCACCAACATGGTTTGCTAGAGGAATATCCCTTTAGCCACTGAGTTATGAACTTTTGGTCTATAGCTCCTTTATTTTCAACTCTTCTCCTTCCATAGAGCCTACCACAAACTTTATTCACACAATATACCCTCAAATATTAGTTAAATTTCATTGAATTCATTGACAGTACAAATAGAATAATGTCCTGAGTAATGTTGCCAAATATTGACTCCTGACATTCTTTTAACACATACACACACACAAAAATGAAATTTTTAGCTGTGCCATTGTAGTGGGAGATGGTGTATTCTCTTTTGAACAGAAATAATTGGTGAATTCATGTAGATATCAAAATATTGATACTCTTAACAATGGTCTCACATTCTTGACTTTAATTCATGAAAATATGCAAGAACAAGACAGAATTTTGTAACAGGAAATAAAGTAGAACAGTGTGCTTAAAGATAAGTTCTCTCTGCTCTCAACAGTGTGAATACTAAGAGTCTGCAAATCTGTCCTTTAGCACTAGGAAATGTACAGGCTGTTCATGCTATGGGATTCATTGGTGTTTATGTAGAGATGTCAGATGCCCAGTGTGTTCTCCACAGAATGGCAGATGAAAATTAGCTTTTCATCAACTCATATTCTAAGACTGTACCTCATGATTAATTTGAAGATCGTTACAGAAAACCAGAATGAGGATACAGCTAAATTTGTGTTTGAAAAGTGCATAAAAGAATGATACTAAGAGTTGAATGAATATGAAGTATGGATATGTACTTTGAAGACAAGAAAACTTAAAGAAGCCCTTTGGTAAATTTTCAACATGGTATAGATATGAATGCTATACAGGTAAGCTATGACTTGTTTGAATTCTGAATGACAGTGGTCCAGACTTGAGAGCACAATGATAAAGATTTCATATAAGCAAATAGGGCTGTAACTTGCTTATCATTCTAGCTCAGACCTTCCTTCTAGATTCAGTTCATTATTTTCTCCCCTCTGGTGTTCCATGGTTATTTGTACAAGCTTTGTATTCACTACTTAGACTTTCTTTGTATGTCCTTCTATTTACTTGATTCACTCCTTCACTGGTTTATAAACTTTGAGTTGAACAAATGGATATGGTTATTTTATTTTTATTTGTCAAGGGCTTTCTACAATGCTAATCCCTCTTGACTACTTAGAAAGTACTAAAAGGGATAATAGGAGGAAAGTAGAAAAGAGAAAAAAGGGAGAGAATTAGAAGAATAATTTCCCACTGAAGTTATAATGTTACTTTTAATTGAACTTGTTATTAGTTACTTTCTGTTACTCTATAAACTACTACTACCAAAAAACAACTTAGATAATAAAACCTTTATTTTTGCTTATGTCTGCCAAGAAAACATCCCTGATGGTTCGGGAGGAATATGAGGGAGATATAATAGGAAGTTAAGAGATTATGTCTTTAACCCCAAGAACCAAGTAGATTACAAGATGGCAGTGGGGTGCATTTACAAATTCTCAAGACCTATCTTAGTAACTTACTTCCTCTACAAAGGATATACCACCTTATGATGCAGCATCACCAGAGAAACAAGAGTGCAAATGTCTGAGCTTATGTGGGACACTCATTCAGATCACCATAAGCTGAAACACCCATGTTTCTAAACTGTTATGGATATAAGAATATAATCACACCATGCTGAAATGACATGACACTGTCAACTAGATTGTATCTGATTCTAAAGAAAAATAAAATAAATTATAAAACTTTCCCCATTGAATGGCTCTAAGCTAAGATAAAGTCATCTTCCTACCAAAAGACTTCACCTTTTCCCCAAGAAACACCACACATTTTTTGCTCTACTCAACAAAAGAGGAATGCTACATCATGTGGAAGACCTAGGAGTCAACACTTTAACTCTATGAACTTCAGAAATTAGGACCAATAGCATTGAAGTAAGGAATTGTTAACTACCACAAAAAGATAAAAGCAGAAAGCCAGAGTACAGTGTAATGCCAAATAAGACACACACACACACACACACACACACACACACACATATATATATATATATATATATATATATATAATATAGTCAACCTCATGAAGGCTTTCTTCTTGTAAAATCTCAAGTTTATCTAAATAATATTATCTGTAGATGCCATTAGTTATTTACCTGGTGTTCTAGTTTGCTTTCTTTGTTGAAGTAAATTCCATAACGAAAAGCAATTTTGGAAGGAAAGTGTGTGTTTCAAATTACAACTCACAGGTCACAACTGATCACTGAGAGAATTCAAGACAAGAACTCCAGCCAGAAGCAAAAGCAGAGGCTATGAAGGAACACTGAATACTGTCTTGTTCCACATGGCTTGTTCAGCTTTCTTTTTCAAATAATACAAGACTAACTTCCTACAATTGGCACTGGACACAATAGATTGGACCCTCCCACATCAGTCATTAATTAGGAAAATACAACACAGACTTGTCTACAGTCCAATCTGATGAAAAGAAAAACAATATCAAAAAAAGAAGAGGACTAAAAAAGAAAGACCCTTGAGCAGCACACCTGGGAAGGGTGGTCTCTACATAAAGAAATAAATCAAGCATTTGATGTACTCTTCTTAAAATTAAAAAGAAATCCTTTCAAGGACTTATTAAGTCCATCTACTCTGCATGTGTTATCTGTCTAAAAAAAACCTTGCGGTCCCTCTGCTAGCATGAATAGCTTAGGTTAATATTATTCTTATTCTACATCATCACACTAGATGATCTTTTCCTATTGGGAAGATCCTTCCTTGGCTCCATGACTTGACTGTAAATATTTTTTGTTATTCTGGAGATTCCCAGGACATTCTAATGACATTTAACTGTATTGTTCACCAATATTTTGAGAAAATAGTGAGTTATGCAGTATCGTTTCAAGTTATAGATCTGAAATACAGGAAAGATGTTATTTCTCTCTATCAGTTAAAAGCTTTTCATAAGAAATCTTATAATGGTTTTAAAATTGGGGCAGGGAAGGTGACTCCATGCTTAAGAACAATTATTAATTCTGTAGAGGCATGGGGTTCAGGTCCTAGCACCCATATCATGATTTAACACCTTCTGTATTTCTATGTAGTTCCAGGGGATCTGAACCTGATTCTGGTCTCAACAGGCACTATAAGTACATGACACACTTTAAAGCATACATGCAAAACACTAATCCACATATAACTAAAATATATAAATGTAATATTTTATATTTTCAAATATTTTTCACATTAGTTACACTTCAAAACATCCCTATCACATATATCTGTACTTCCTTCATACTTTACAGAGAAGAAAAATATTGCCATTTGGGTTGTTTATTAAATAGCAGCCTGTAGAATGTGAGTCATGTAAAATGTATGCCTGGCCATTTGCTTAAGATATAGAGAGCTGATGTTCTTCATTCAATCTCTGAGTTTCTCATCCCTTAAACACTCACAATTGTCATAGACATATAGTTACACTGTAAAAATGCTGCCTAACAACATTTATAC
>JADRCC010564810.1:0-13741 GCA_019843855.1 Hylomyscus alleni
AAAGAAAGAAAGAAAGAAAGAAAGAAAGAAAGAAAGAAGGGAGAAAGAGAGAAAGAAGAAAGGGAGAAAGAAAGAAGGAAAGAAGGAAGGAAAGAAGGAAGGAAGGAACAAAGGGAAAATGTGTGATTGTGTAGTATATAGCAGGGGTAGTCATTGGACTAATAGCACACAGTTTATATGAAGGTAGACATAAGGAAAACAGCTGGAGATTTAATGGGAAGGGAGTGTAATAAAAAGGACAAAGGAGTTCAAATTATCACTGAAGATGTTGGAAAATGACTTGAACAATCCATATTTATCTCAAATTAATACGTACAATTATGTATGTGAGGTGATTTGAATGAGAATGATGGTCATTGGCTCATGAATTTGAACTTTTGGTTCTTATTTGCTGTGTGGTCTAAATTTTTGTTGTTCTTGTTTGTTTGATTGATTGTTTCAGGAAGAGTTGGCAAGTGCGACTTTGTTAGAAGTATGTGAGTAGAAATGAGCTATGAAGTTTTACAAGCTCATGCAAGGCTCAGTCTTACCTTATCTGCCACTTGTCTTCAGATCGGGATGTAAGCTCTTACCTACTGCCCTAGCATGTTGCTTTCTTGGCTGTCGTCATGATCCCGACTCTGATGATCATGAGCTAAGCTTCCAAAACTGTAAGCAAGCCCCAATCTAGCTTTCATAGTATCAAAGGATGTTATGTAGGATGCAAGGGAGGGCAATTAACAGTCTTACAGAGTTCTGATGCAGTGAACTACAATAATGACTAACATGGCAAGTTATCCCTAAAGGTACAATAATGGCTTTAGAAATTTGGTAGCAACAAGCAGTTCTGTAGTTTTACTAAAGGCCAACTCCACAAGAGGACCATTATGCTGATACCAGAAACCTAGCCAATTTTCTTGGATCAGTATGGTGACAGATCTTGGAATAGAACCTATTACTACCTTTCTAATAGGCCAGCACAATCCCTGAAGGCATTCCAAAGGCATTATACCCATAGAAAATTAGTTATATCACACTCATCAAAGTATCTTCTCTTTGTAGCATGCTGATACATTTAAAAAACAACAACAAAAAATCCAACTTGGAAAAATACAGAAATTACATAATTGTAGGTTGTCTAGTCCTAATATGTATGGCTGTAACACAACATATATGCAAAGCCCAAATGATTACTGTGGAGGGAGAGTCAAAAGATTATAAGAGCCAGTGGACCAGAAAATCAGCTGTGCAATTTTATCTCCTACAAGTGACAGAGAACTATACCCATGATAGTGCAATAATATGGCTTCCTAAAAAAGTTAAACAATGGAAATTTCAATAGACATGCTAAAGAGGAAATTGGAAATCTCATGATACTTCAGTCTGAGAAAAGTACTACAGATGACTAAACACTGAAGAGGAAAGGAGAATTATTCTCTCACAGGAATGATCCTTCTGTTTACATATCTGATACCATGTGATCAGCCCTAAATCATATACATATAGGAAACCCTAAATGGACACTTTCTACCATATTTTATTATTTTTGTATTTGTATGTCTTTATTTAATAATAATAATCAGAGAAATTAGGCCATGAATTTGAGATATATAGGGAAGGGATAGAATTTTATTGGTTGAAGGAAATAAATGGAAAGGCAATTAATATAAGTATATGCTAAATAAAACTTGGAAAAATTAAAAAGGAGATTTACTCCATCATTCATGCAGTCATCTACATGTTCTCCAAATGGTCCATGGGACAAGCTGCACACAAGGCCAGAACAGGAATGTTCAAGTTATGTTTCTGTGGGTAAAGTCAATATGGCTACACTGTAGGACTATTAGATTGTAGCTAGAGTAATGTTCCTCTGTGAAAAGGGCTGAGAGAATGAATGGAAGTATGTAGCTTCTAGGTGTGAGAGGTGGGCAGACTCTCTAGTACCTCCTAGAGATCTGGGATGTGAGAGACTCCCAGGGCTCTACATGGGTAACTTTAGCAAAATTGCCCAACAAAGTGGAGAGGGAACTCAAAGCATCCATATCCAGTAGACAGGGCACCAAGTGAATGGACAGGATACCAATACACAGTCAAACTTTCTGACTCAGAATTGATCCTGGCTAAAAGAAATGCAGACCCAGGCAGTGGTGGCATATACTTTTAATCCTAGCACTTGAGAGGCAGAGGCAGGTATATTTCTAAGTTGGAGGCCAGCCTGGTCTACACAGTGAATTCCAGGATAGCCAGGGCTATACAAAGAAATCCTGTCTCAAAAAAGAAAAAAGAAAGAAAGGAAGGAAGGAAGGAAGGAAGGAAGGAAGAAAAAGAAAAAGGAAAAAAATGCAGGAACAAAAATGCAGTGACCAGCACACCTTGGAATCCATCTCATAGGGGCTGGGGTTCATCAAAGTCTGACACGATGTGATGATTACAGACAGGAGCCTAGCTTGGCTGTCCTCTAAGAGGCCCTACAAAAAGCTGAATGAGACAGATGCAGATATGTACACCTTATGATTAGACTGAAGTATGGGATCCCTATGGAGGTGTTAATGGAAGAACTGAAGGAGGTGGAGAAGAGGGTAACTCCATAGGAAGACCAATAGTCTCAACTAACCCAGACCCCTGGGAGCTCCCAGGGACTGAGTTACCAACCAGAAGTACACACAGGCTGGCCCCAGGCCCCTGGCACATACATAGCAGTAGACTGCTTGATCTGGTCTCAGTGTGAGAAGATATGCCTAACCATCAAGACACTTGAAGCCCCAGGGCAGGGGGTAGACTGGGGAGAGCTGGGTCAGTGCACCCTTTCAGAGGCAAGTGGGAAGGAGAATAGGATGAGAAACTGTGTGTGTGTGTGGGGGGGGGGGGCTGGGATGGAAGGTAATGCCTGAAATGTAAATAAATAAAATCATTAATAATAATAATAATAAAATAATGTTCCATAGAATTCTGTGCTACAAGCTTTGTTGTTGTTGTTGTTGTTGTTGTTGTTGTTGTTGTTGTTGTTAGAAGACTTAGAAAGACTGTTTCTATTTCTTTATGGGTTATATGACTTTATAGTTTATTTGATTTTGATTTAACTTTGGTACATGGTACCTGTCTAGAAAATCATCCATTTTACTAGATTTTCCAGTTTTGTGGAATACAGGCTTTTGAATTTCCTCAGTGTCCATAGTTATGTCTTTCTTTTCATTCCTGCTTTTGTTAATTTGGGTAGTGTCTCTCTTCCTTTTAGTTAGTTTGGATAAGGGTTATTTATCTTGTTGATTTCCTCAAGGAATAAACTCTTGGTTTTTTGGATTCTTTGTTTCTAATTTATTGATTTCACCCTGAAGTTTGATCATTACCTGCCAACTACTCTTCTTGGGTGTGTTTGCTTCTTTTTTCCCCTAGGGCTTTCAGGTGAACATTTAAATTTCATTATGAGAACTCTCCAATTTATTTATGAATGCATTTAGTGCTGTGAACTTTCCTCTTACCACTGTTTTCCTTGTGTCCTGTAATTTGGGTATATTGTGCCTTCATTTTTATTGAATTCTAGAAAGTCTTTAATTTTTTTTCTTTATTTCTTCCCTGACCCAGTGGTCATTGAATAGTATTTTTCAGTTTCCATGAGCATGTAGGCTTCTGTTGTTTCTGCTGCTGAAATGTACCTTTAATTCATGTGATCTGATAGGATATAAGGGGTTATTTCAAGTGTCTTTTACCTGTTCAGGCTGTTTTTGTTACTGGGTATATGGTAAGTTTTGGAGAAGATTCCATGAGGTGCTGAAAGAAGGTATAATCTTTTGTGTTTAGGTGAAATGTTCTGAAGATGTCTGTTAGGGCCATTTTATTCATAGTCTCTGTTACATTCATTATATCTTTGTTTCATTTCTGTCTCAGTAATCTGTCAATTTGTGAGAGTGTGATGTTCAAGTTTCCCACTATTAATTTGTAGGGTTTTATGTGTGTTTTAAGCTTTAGTAATATTTTTTTTCTAATGTGAGTCCCAAGGTTAGTTGGCTCTGTTAGTCTTCCTAAGATCTCACATTTGAAAAGAAATACTACTAAAAACTGAAAACACATCAAACCCTACACATTAATAGTGGGAGATTTGAACACCTTACTTTCACCAAAGTGACTCTCAGAGTCTGAACCACAAACTAAAGAGTATACATGGACTGAACCTAGGCTTCCCCACATATGTGTAGCAGAAGTGCAGCTTGGTCTTCATGTCAGTCCTGAAGAGGGATAACTTGAAGAGGGAACTATCCCAAAAGCTGTGACTTGTAATTATATTTCTCTGGGTGGAGTGCCTTGTCTGGACTCAGAGGAAGAGGAAGTGTCTAGCCTCTCAGATAATTGCAGGGCCATGGAAAGGAAGAGCCAGAGGGCCCACACTTGCTGAGAGAAGAAAGGGAGTAGGGATGAGGGAAGGATTGTGGGAGGGGGAGACTGGGATGGGACAATGAGCAGGGTATAAAATGAAGAAGTAAAAAATATATAATTAAACAACAATAACAAAAACAAAACGTGGGTTCCTTTGCACTTACATCTTAGGTGTTCAGAGGTCATATGATATCATCTTGGTTGATTTTTTCATTTGAGTTTCAATTTCCTTCCACATCTCTTGATTATTTGTGGTTACCAATTTATTTTATTAGATATTAGAATGGCTATTCCAACTTGTTTCTTGGATCCATTTTCTTGGATATACTTTTTCCAGCCTTTTGCTCAAAGGTAATGTCTATATTTGTTACAGTAGAAATATGGACTCAAAGGTGGTCCTTGGCAGCAGCATAAAACATGAACATCAACATGGCTTCAGGCAGGGGCATAGATCACTTTCACAACCGTATAACCTTTTATGGTACACAGGTCACAGACATTGACACTCCTAGGTATAGCAGGACGATGGGCTCCAACAAGGATTTGGTGGCAGAATGACCCATAAACATCAACATTGTCATAGATGTTAGTAAAGGCCACACAAATCAACATGGCCTTTAGCATTAACCAGGACCACAGACACTAATGTGGCCTCCTGAGGAAGCACAGAATAAAGATATCTACCTTGCTTTCTGTGACAGCATGGGTGTCAGACTTCAACAAAGCATTCAGAAACAATCAGGACCACAGATATCTACAAGAATCTGGGACTTCAACATGGCCTCTGGGGGCAGCATGAACCATGGAGGGCTTTTCCAGAGGTCCAGTCTGAAAATGAATCATTCTTCAACTCAGATATTTATTCATACTCAGGGATAAGAGGGAGGTGTTGGAAGTTGGTGAGATGTAAGGGAGGCGGGTCAGTTTGCTCAAGCTCCAGTCTGCTGCATACCACCTTGCAAAATCTAGTTGGAAGTGAAAAATGACCTTTTATAACAGTTTAACTTTAAAAATGCTTATTGTAATGATAGGTGATTTTTTTCTAGAAGTAATATGTAAGTAGGGGAAAGCTTACCCTCATTACAAATCTATAAATAAGTTTAGAAAATATCTACATGCAGTAAAACTTATGTGATTGAAGTAGGATCAACTGCCATCCATCTGGAGATTAGTAAATGTGGATAGATGTCAATGGATGTCCTGCCTATAATGGTCAGATGATGTCATTCGTAGAAATGCACTATTAAGAATGCATAATCTCAGTTTATATAGAAAAAAAAAGCCTAGTTTTCAATGATAGTGATGGCATTGATGTGTATCTGTAGGCTTACATTTTTCTCTAAACCTACTTTATGGAGGGTTCTTGAATGTTTCAACCTCCCTTCATACCAAAGACTAGATGTTGGGAAGAAAGAAGATAAATAGGAGAAGGAATTTACAGGCCTGTTTAGAAGTATGGCATGTGCTCACTAATAAGTGGATGTTAGACCTCCACTGTACAGATACAGTCCATAGAACTCAAAAAGATTAACAAGTGCCCAAGTGATAATGTCTCAGTTCCAATTAAGAGGGAAAAGAAAGCAATCTCAAGTAGGGAGGGAAAGTGGACAGGATGAGGAGAGAGTGGAGGGGAGAGGGGAATGTGATCTGATATTGGGTGAGGGATAAAAACTGAAGCCCTGAGGGCGGGCAGAAAGAATGGAAACAGGCAACCTCATGAGATAAGAGGTTGGGAGGACCCTCCAGAAGGCATCAGAGATCTTGGAGGTGAAAGACTCTCAGGACTCAAAGGGTGGGACTTCAGATGAAATTCCTAACAGTAGGGAGAGGGAACTTATAGAGCCTACCTCCAGAAGGAAGACAGAGCATCAAATGAGGGAGGGGGGACCACCCTACAGTCACAAATCTGAACCATAATTGTTCCTGTCTGAAAGAATTACAGGGATGGAAATGGAGAGAAGCCTGAGGAAAAGAAAGACCATTGATAGGCCCAAAGTGAGATCTAACTTAAGAGGAGGTCCCAAGTCCTGACACTATTACTGAGGCTATTGAGCTCTCCTAAAAAGGGACCTAGCATGACTACCCTCCAGAAGACACAACAAGCAGCTGAAAGAGTCAGATGCAAATATTTGTACCCAGCCAATGGACAGAAGCTGCTGACTCGTGTGGTTGAATTATGGACGGCTAAAAGAAGCTAAAGAGAAGATTGATCCTGTAGGATGACCAGTAGTCTCATTTAATCTGGACTCCTAAGATCTCTCAAACACTGGACTACTAACCAGGCAGCCTACATCAGCTGATATGAGGCCCCTAAAACAAATACAGTAGAAGACTGCTGGGTCCATGTTCTTTCAGAGAAGATGCACCTAACCCTTAAGAGACTAGAGACCCCAGGGAGTTAGAGGTCAGGTGGGGTTGAGGGTGGGAACATTCTAGTGGTGACAGCGGGGTGGGGAGGAGGTATGGGATATCGAACAGTCAAAAGGTGAATAGGGTGGGAGGGATAAAATATGGACTGTAAGTAAATAAATAAATAAAACAAGCCAACAAGCAAACAAAGGAAATAGTTCTTTGGGGTAATTCTACTCTTTGTTGTCAGGATACCAGCAATCCAGTCCAATATCAATCACAAGAAATGAATTAGTAGCATTGGCTTTACTCATCAGAAACAAAAAAGCTTCTCCAAATCAGCACAAGTCAATAGAAACAGCAAGAATCCTCCAGAATACCTTGAGAAGTCATTTGGTGCATTTCTCCCTGTGAAGCAAAGACCAACGAAGATCAGAAGACCAGGGAATGCCAGATAAGCATGGCATGGCATCACAATACAAGATCATCGTTTCACTGTGGGGTTCCATTTATACTCTTTCCAAAGACCACACATCCTCTCAAGTGCTTACTCCAACCAAAATATTATATGCCCTCTCACCTGTCTGCTTCAGCAGAATATCCTCTCACAAGACAACTTCCAGTAAAATATTAAGTGACCCAAATGAATTTCCAAAGAAAATAGAAATTTCTGCTTTATGTATCTCAATGTAGATTTCTTTAATGACCTGATTTGTGAGTTATCTCATACCATATTACAGTTTTGACTGGAAGTTAGATGTATGACAAAATTTTTTGAAGTGAAATGGTGTATCCTTTCTAGAACACAGTATCATATTTGTTCAAATATAAAACCCGAGTGATCAATTTATTAATTGGATCTCTGTGAGAGCCGTGTTAGGATCAAGGTGAAAAGAGCACCCACTGGAGAAGAACTTAATAAAAATACCTTGATCAAAGAGGATCAAATGGTAGGTTCTTTAGAGAGGATCAACAAGTGAGCAGATGAAACTTGAGACATAATCTAACTTTTGGTCCTTTACTTTCTTCAACTTTAAAACAGAAGTTGAAAGTTTGCGTTTTAACAAGATTTCTGTAATAATTAAATGTGGTTTTATTTGTAAAATTGGTAAAAAAAAAAAAAAAACCTTGTTAGTTGCTAGAAACTCAGAGTATGCATTTAACAATGGAAAAATCTATTTGTAAAACTGAACTATAGATAAATTATGAAAATAGAAGTTTGTATCATTGCCTAGATGGAAATGGCTAGTGTTTACAAAGCTCTTCATCTTTATTACCTGAACCATGTGTTGTAACAGGATATGGTGTGAGTAGGTAAAGACCAGTCCACCTCAGGAATATACTCCCAGAAAGTCCCTCAGCTTTCACTCCTTCTTAGTTACAATAAACCCACTGAGGAATTAATGTAGTCTATAATAATACCATCATGATTACCAATATATACATGTGACATGTATGTAATTTGAACAAATTTTTTTCAGGACAGTTTCAGTTTAGAACAACAAAAAATATTTACCTACTGGACACAACTCAATCTGGGAGGAATAAGCTGATAACAATATGTCATTCCAAATTTCATTAGATGTGTCAGTAACTGTGATGTATGCCAGATATATGGTGTTACTATTTTACGTTCTAGACAACTACATTTCTAAAGATTTCAGACTAGACTCATGCTCATTTCTGTTATACTCAAAAGAACAGCACAGACATATATTGATAGGGTGATATATTTATTGCCTTTTTGTATAAAAATATTCCTCAGTCAAGATCCATACTTGTATGAGTACTCACTGTGTCAGTTGTTGGTTGACACTCAGCAGTATCCCCCATAAAGTATGACACTAGGATTTTCCTAAAGGCTATAAAGGAAAAAAAGCACCGTTACTAAACCCTGCTGAAGAAGAGAGAAGACAATTAATTTTCCTCAGTTTATCAAGGGATAATTTGTCTGGCTTCTTTTCTTTCTTTTACTGGATTTCTTTTAATTTACATTTCAAATGTTATCCCCTTTCCTGGTTTCCCCTCTGGAAACCCCCTACCCAATCCTCTCTCCCACTGCTTCTTTTCAAGAAAATACTTTCCCCACCCCCTAGGAAAACTTGGTGATGGTTTGAAAGCTTATATTGTTAGACATCACATTCAAGAGAAAGGCCTACTTGTAGCACTTTTATTCTTTCAAACTGAAGTACTCCTTTGTAAAAGAGTGATGCTTTACTTCTAAGTGTCATCATTATCTAGCTAGTGTTTTCTCCACTTGTCAAATGTTCCTTCTGTTCCATGCATTATTTACATCAACTCAAAGTGTGCCTCCTTGTATAGAAATTGCCTATGAAGTTCCACTTTCCATGTTTAGAGCTGGAAGTAGCAAGAACTTATTCTAACATCACTGATTTGTAATCACTAGAAGATAAAATGGTACTAGTAATATAGCACAGTAACTAATGTTCCATCCTCCAGATCCACATGGTAAAATGGAGAACCAATCCCAGAAAATCATTCTCTTACATCAATACACACTCTGTGGTACATGAGTGAATGAACACACTCACACACACACACACACATATGCACACACACATACTCATACACACAGAACAAAAAAGAAGCAATACGGTTTCTACATCTTTAGAAAACAAAACATGCAATCACTGTTTGGAATTGTGGCAATAATTCAGCCACTTTATCCAGAAAATATTATGTTACATTTCAGTCACACATTTCTTTAATTCACAATGAGAGAATTAAGTTAAAAGTAGTGTTGATTTTAATAGAAAACAATACAGGGAAGAAATCCACTGAAAAAAATAACTCAGCTATATTCCTTAGTAGAGAAATACCTATTTGTTTTTGTTTGTTTGTTTTTTTTGTTTTGTTTTGTTTTTTTTCGAGACAGGGTTTCTCTGTGTAGTCCTGGCTGTCCTGGAACTCACTCTGTAGACCAGGCTGGCCTCGAACTCAGAAATCCACCTGCCTCTGCCTCCCAAGGGCTGGGATTATAGGTGTGTGCCACCACACCCGGCGAAATACCTATTTGTTACAGGAACATTTTCTTTATAAAGAATGATACTGGTAACTGTTTTTGTGAACAGTATTTTAAATTTTCTCAAATATTTATTTGTGTTTGAACCATAAATTTATACAAAACATTTTTAGTCAAAGTTCTTGAATTCACACTATCTTTTTGTGTTATAGATTTTATTCATTATATTCTCTTGAGGTAGTTTTAAACTTTTGTCATTTATCTTATATTAATAAAATCACTGTTTTTGATGAGCTCAGTAGTACAGTGTTTGACAACATGTACAGGACTGAAGGTTCAATTGTAGTATTGCAAAAATATAAAACATAAAATATGATATCCCTTTACTTTATCTATATTTTGAATATCTATACTACTACACAACAGGTACTGGTTATTCCCCATTCTACATAGTAATATAATCCAATCTTTTCGTATCAAAAATGGCTTTTGACAAAATAATTATATAGCATGCATCACTGGGCTTCAGTGAATGTTTTATTCAAGAAAAATAAAGATCCCTGGGCATGAATGGCATGTAGAGAACACTGAATTGTCTTGTGTAATAACCCCAGTAAAGTTTAAAGTATCAGCTGTACACAGAATGGGAAAGTGAATGAGAACAATGAAGAAGAAAGCAAGGAAAGGAGAGAGAGGGAGGAAAAATGAGAGAGGAATGATAGTATTCAAACCCAATAGAAATAAGATATTGGTACTTATTGTAATTCTCACAATAATTTTATAGCCTTTGGAAGAATGCATTCATTGGTACTTTTTTTCATTTGATATTTAACAATAATAAGATTTGCCTAGTCACGTGTACTAACTTTATACAATTTAGAAAATATTTAGAAAATATTAAAACATTTAAACTATGCAAAAAGATTGCATTTTTATTTACTGCAGTTAGTTAATAATATGAAAGAATTGAAATATCACCAGTGCAAGAGCCTCATGTAAATAATTTTACTCTTATAGTTAATGGTCAACTGTATACACTGCACATTATTTTTCCTAAAAGACTATGAAAAAAATATTTCGATGAGGATAGAGGCATTATCAAATCAATTTCAACACCTTAATGAATTCTCCTACTTTTTCACTAGAGTGAATATATTCTGCCCAATCAGTAGGAAAAATAATAAAATTAGATTTACCAAAACATTTGTTACTCACATCAAAATACATTTTAAAAATTATTATCTACTATTTATTTATTTGTATAAATGAAAAGAAAAATCAATTTCTGAATAAAAAGAATGAAGCCTTAAGTTTATTACACATAACTTAGGAGCTGTCAACAGCCTAAAATGAGATTCCAGAATATTGTGAATAGATGAAAAATTTACACAACTAGTTCGTATATTAAAGTGTCCACTAATCTATGAAAGCTTAGCCATTTAAACATGTTTCTGATTTGCATTATTGGATGCTTCTTTAATGGAAACTCAAGCTGAATTTTAGAATTAAAGTCAATGACAGACTAGATTCATTTCATACATTTGAACTCTAAAGTCATTTTATAAGTCAAATTGACTCTATATATTTGTATTATTAATGCTCAATTCTTAATGAAATAGAATTTTTATAGTGACATTATTGATGGTGGGTTTTGTAAAACTGTTTCTATTATCTACCCAAAAACTCACAGTGAAGGATAAGTTCACTTTTCATTTATTTTACATTAAAATTGGAGAAGTTGTGTCATCTGTCCAATTTTCAAGTTTCCTTGCTGAAGGGTGATGCTTTTGTTTCTCCAACCAGTGGAAAGTAGAAAGAGAAAACATGCGGATTTGAATTGACGTGCTTTGCAGAGTCTGTGTCGTAATGTTTCTCTGCCCATCAGTTCAGGCAGAACATATAATTATTTTCACATCTCCCAGGACTAGTCCTTTCAGCATTAGATTTTCTTAATCCTCTAAGTCGGCAATGACAGGGAGGAAGAGCAAAAGGAAAAAACACATTTAGGCACTGTCATTTGCAGTCAGTTCTTTGAAACTAATTTTGGAATGACTTTCAAATTCCACAAAACATTTATCAGGCAATTCTCTTGATGCAGAAAACAGGTATTTCTCAGTTAAATTTGCCATAAGAATTCTTAGCTCTTTGTTTTATTTTTGACAGGCTGTTTTGAGGGTACTATCAAGGCTAGGCTGGTAAGTCTATAGCTGCTATGCTGAGGACATTTGGTAATGCATTCTCATTGGTTTCATAGCACTACCAGCAATACAGGTACCTGGATTAGACTGATTAAAACCAACCATGACACCATCATTGAAATTGTCTTAGGACTTCATTTTTAAAGTGAAAAGTGACTAATATGTGTATTTCTTTCCTCCATAACATCACACAGTTCAGTTTAGATCTTAAAGATATCTTAACTCCAAAGTGTCTTGCCAAAAGAAGGAGGAATTAGGCTATAGATAGAACTGTAGCTACTTTAAGGTCTTGGAGTGTAGAAGAAACAACTCACCTGACTATAACATAAGCCTTCCAGGAATAGGTTCATCTAACAATAGCTACAAAGCAAGAATTCAGATGGCTTTAATCTAGTTCTGTAGCTGACCACAGAGTGTAGCAAAGTAATTTTTTTGTGTATCCTGAAAGAAAGAACATACTGAAAGAGCACTAGACACGTCCAAGAAACAGCTATGATAATTATGCTAGCCCTTCTAACCCTGCTACTAAAACTATACAGATGTCCATTGATGTTAAACAATGAATGGAGCACACTGGTAAATCTCTTAGCATAACTCCCATTGAAAATAAACCTTGAAAGCCTATTTTGCAACAAAATTTGTAAGCTGGGAGGATCACTAACTATTAAGCTAAATTGTAATTTTCCTGGCAAGAGGTTGAATTAGAGAGTAATCATGGAGGATCTCAATTTTGTCATTTAAAAACAAAATCTTTCTCTTCTGTTTTCACTGTGATTACAAAGAACAATTTTATCAGCCGGAATTCTCAGCTATGCTGGCATTTGACACATCTCATTTTACAGAAGCCAGTGTACTAGTTAGATTGATTTCCTCCCATTCTATGTTTCAATGATAGCTGTTCTGACTATGGAATATACTCAGAATATTCAACACTATACAGACATCCACAGTGCCAAGCATTTATAAGTATGTGGTGTCTAGTTACACATTTCCTCCCATCTTAAAAAGAGTAGATTGTTGTTTATTTGTTATGATACAATTCTATCAAACATTTCCTGACTCCAGGAGATAGCTATTCATGCCACATATGCACCATGGTATTCTGCACAGCATTTTGCCAGAAAGATGGTTTTTCTTAGTGTCCCTCTATTAAACTGACTTTTCTATGGGAGATACACATGTGGTGATAAATCCCTGGCATTAAGCCTTTCCATCTGCAGTTCTAAGCTGCTGCTGTGCTTCTGGCCTGGCATCTCCTGCAACCTCTTAATGACAAACTGCAAAAGCTACAGTAATTTTTTTCTGTCATCAATTTCCTTCCCATGTCACCTCCACCACCATTTGAAACTCTAGATAGAAATATGAGAGACACAGATGCTACTGTGCTACATATGCAGACTTGTTAGGCTCAGGTGAGTTCTAGTTGAAAATATAAATACGGGGAGTGAAAGACAGAGCTTAGCACCTCTTTTTGTTTTTTTTGTTTTTTTTTTTTTGGTTTTTCGAGACAGGGTTTCTCTGTCTATCCCTGGCTGTCCTGGACTCACTCTGTAGACCAGGCTGGCCTTAAACTCAGAAATCTGCCTGCCTCTGCCTCCCAAGCTCTGGGATTAAAGGCATGTGCCACCAAGCCCAGCTGCTTAGCAACTCTTTAGTAAACTTGCAAGGCTTGTAGCAAAGAAAATGAGATGTAAGGTTTTTTTTTTTTTTTTTTTTTTTTTAACCAAATTACAAGTGAAACAGTGTAGCATAAGGTACTATATGAACCATATCTCTCCAAGTGAGCTTAAATTCTGTGATTTGAGTGAGCACTAAATAACAGACAAAACATTTACTAGGCTCAGCACTGTTCTCATGAAGT